>APFE030723969.1:0-17500 GCA_000404065.3 Pinus taeda
AAATGCTGGAAGAAACATGCCTTAAAAGACTGCCCATTAGAAAACATTCAAGTTTGTGCCTTTTGTACTGAAAATCATGATATATTTCATTGCTCTAAAGTCAAGATTTTGCAGAATTGTAATATGGCAGCTAACACAGATATGGAGAATGTGTATTTCATGGGCACAAAGAGACCATGGCAACCAAGACCTCCACCTCAAGGTATGTTTCCAAACCAGAATTTGCAATTTCCTGCACAAGATCAGATGTATGCTCAGAATTCGTGGAATGTACCCATGCCATGGCAGCACCAAAATTACCCACAACAACAATGGAGACCATCTCAGCAATGCTCTCAACAATATCAACCATATCCTCAACCATACCAACCATATTCACAGCCATATCAACAGTATCATCAGCCATATTCGCAATATCCTCAAACATATCAGCAATATCCTCAGCAGCAAGTTGTTTATCAACCCCAACACACTCAACAAGCATTTCCTGCTCCTCCACCAATAAATCCACCACAATTACAACTTCCATCTAACCCCCAACCTCCTAGACCTACTCAAATTCCTGCTCAACCTGTACCAAATCCAAATAACAGAGCAGAGAGACCAGCTTATAATGTAGATGAGGGACCCTCATATCCCACATTACCTTTGCAAAATATCAATTTGAGGTTTGGTAAGGTACTTCACAAAGAATCTCCAATAGTTGATAAACAAGGAGAAGACGAAGAAAATGAAAATGAAACTCCCATTCAAAGGAAACCAAATGATGACATCAAACATAAACAAATGCAACCGTTGCATCCACCAGCTTTTCCAGACCGATTTGTCCAAGCAAAACTTTCCATGTCTATACCACAGTTTGATTTTTTAGATGAGCTAAATAATGTCTATATAACAATTCCGCTACTACAAGCCATAAAAGACATTCCCATATATACTAAAGCCATCAAAGAACTGTGCCTTAAGAAGCCTACTAGGAAAAGAGTTGATCCACAAACCATTCATGTTATTGGAAATTTAGCTGGCCTTATGACAAACACCATTTCAATGGAAAAGTATGTTGATCCTGGTATTCCCAAAGTCACTACAATCATTAACAAAATACTTATTCCAAACACCTTAATTGACCTTGGGGCCGCAATAAATGTGATGACTCTTGAAACAATGAAAACACTGCAACTCACAAACTTGCAGCACACAACAATTGTTCTAGAACTCGCTGATAGGTCTAAAGTGATTCCTGAAGGGATTTTGGAGGACATAATTGTTTCACTGGACTCTTTGGAGTATCCAGTGGACTTTTTAGTTCTTCAGCCAAAATCCAATTTAGGAGGACACCCTATCATCCTTGGTAGACCATGGTTAGCAACTGCTGATGCATTCATAGGATGTAGATCGGTTAATATGATTATTTCACGAGGAACTGAAAGAAAACAACTCACTCTCTACCCATCAGCACAATCACCAGCAGTAGCACACAATTTATGGCTTGATGATAAATACAATGATAAGGAAGAAGTTAAATATGTTTTCAGCATCAACCAAATATATGATTTTCAAGAACATAATAATGATGATTTGGTAGAATTATTCCTTTCTCAACCTGATATTTCTGAAGAATTAAGAAATGACCAATACCATGCTGCAGATGAACTTTTGGCACAAAATTTTCAGGAAACATGCACCATTCATTCTTTGCAAACAATATTTCAGAACATTTTTCCCATTCAATCTATCACAAACACACATAGCAAGACCATAGAGATTAGTCCAGGAAAAACTTTGAATATTAGCACTCACCTAGACTCATCTCAGGAGGAAAAATTGATCCAATTATTGAGAAAATACCAGAAAGCATTTGCTTGGGACTACACTGATATGCACAGAATTCACCCTAAAACATGCACTCACCACATTTATACGGATAGTAATATCAAACCAGTGAGGCAACCACAGAGACGAATGAATCCCATGCTTCAGGATATTGTTAGAGAGGAATTACAAAAACTACTGAAAGTCAATTTTATTTATCCTATCTCTGGCAGTTAGTGGGTATCCCCATTGGTAGTAGTACTCAAGAAAAATGGCAAGTGGAGGATTTGTGTTGATTATAGACAATTGAACAAAGCAACGTTCAAAGATTATTTCCCACTATCATTTATTGACCAAGTGCTAGACACATTAGCTGGGAAATCATCATTCTCTTTTCTTGATGGTTTTAGTGGTTATAACTAGATCATGATAGCCTTAGAGGACCAGGACAAAACCACTTTTACTTGTCCTTGGGGCACTTATGCCTATAATGTTTTACCATTTGGACTTTGCAATGCCCCAGCTACATTTCAGAGAGTTGTATTAGCTATTTTCGCTGATTTAGTTCATGACTGTGTTGAAGTTTACATGGATGATTTTTCAGTGTATGGTAATTCATGAGCATGCATTAGAGATCTTGAAAGGTTTTTGAAGAGATCTATTGAAGACTTTCTGTCCCTGAGCCAATGAAAACGATGTTTATGATGTTTAAATGGAAGGGATAGTGTTTAGTGACACATATATTTTACTTCTCAAGGCATTAAAGATTGATCCATCAAAAATCCCAATCATTATACAATTTGCTAATTCCAAAAGGACTCAAAAAGAGGTAAGAGTTTTCCTTGGGTATGCAAAGCTATTACAGAGGTTATTGAACATTTTAGTAAAAAATGAGCTACCCTGTTTAAGCTTCTTAGCAAAAAGATACACCTTTCAACTGGGAATGAGAATTGTCAGCAAGCTTTTGAAAACCTCAAAAGAAAAGGTTATCAACCACACCAGTCTTAAAAGGACCTAACTGGAACCTACCATTTCACATCTTTACAGATGCATCTGATACTGTAATAGGTGCCTCAGTAGGCCAAAAAGAAGAGTCTTTCAATTATGCCATCTGTTTCATTAGTAAAAATCTAACACCTGTAGAATTAAACCACACAGTCACTGAAAAAGAAATGCTTGCAATCATACATGTTGTGAATAAATTTCGACATTATATAATTGGTTATGAGGTTTTTGTACATACTGATCATTCTGCCATTAAGTATTTAATGAATAAACCAATCACTAATGGCAGAGTTACCAGATGGTTGTTATTATTACAGGAATTTAATATCACAGTGTTAGATAGACCATGTAAGGAGAATTAGGTGGCAGATTTTCTTTCTAGACTGCAAAATCCAGGTGAGGTTGTTCTGGTTGAAGATTCTTTTCTAGATGAAAATTTATTTGCAATTTCAATAGTGAATCCTTGGTATGCTGACTTAGCCAATTATTTGTCCACAGGAAAAACACCTCCATATTTTACTCCAAAGGAAAAAAAGAGGTTGATCAAACAAAGTGCTAGATACTCATGGGTTAATGGAGATTTATTTTACACTGGTTATGATATGATTATTAGACGATGTGTAAGAAATGATGAAATAATCGATATTTTAAAATATTTCCATGATGAATTGTGTGGTGGGCATTTTGCAGCCAAAAGAACAGCATTCAAGATTCTCAGTCTTGGATACTATTGGCCATCTATTTTTAAGGATTCCAAGAAGTATGTGAAAAGTTGTGATAGCTGTCAAAGAATGGGCAGGCCAACAGCTATAGATGAAATGCCACTTCAGCCTCAAGTACATTTAGATCCATTTGAAAAATGGGCTCTAGATTTCATAGGACCTATCAATCTAACTTCTAAAGGCAAAAAGTACATCCTAGTATGTACTGATTACGTGACAAAATGGGCTGAAGCCAAAGCACTAGTCTGGGCAACTAAACAAACAGTGGTAAACTTCCTTTTTGAAGAAATTTTTGTAAGGTATGGAGTACCAAGGGGGATAGTGACAAATCAAGGTACTCAGTTTACTTCAAAGCTAGTCAAAGACATCACAGAAAAATATCAAATCAAACACAGGAAAAGCACACCTTACCATCCACAGGCCAATAGCCAGGTGGAATCCACAAATAAGACATTGGAAGGAATTATCACTAAGACCGTAGCAATGAACAGAAAGAATTGGGAAGAGAAGCTCAAAGATGCACTCTGGGCTTACAGAATCACATGGAAGAACACTACAGGATTTACACCATATCAGTTGGTGTATTGCAAAGAGGTGATGCTTCCTATTGAATTTCAAATACATACTTATAAGATGGCTGCAGATTTAGGAATTGATCTCAATGAAGCCCAACAAGAGAGAATTCAGCAATTGAACCAGCTAGATGAAATGAGGCAGCGGGCAGAGGAGACAACAATCCTAATGCAAAAACAAAAGAAGCAGTGGCATGATGCACAGATAAAAAAGAAACAGTTCAAAGAAGGAGATTGGGCTTTACTCTTTGACTCGAAATTCAGAGATCATAAAGCCAAATTTACCACTCATTGGATGGGCCCATATGAAATAGTTCAAGTATATGAAAATGGATCAATCAAGCTTACTACCATTGATGGAGAAGGCAACACCTTTCTTGTCAATGGCCATCGGTTGAAACTCTATCATAAGCCCATCAGCAAGGAGGATTTTCTTCAAACTATATCTCAACAAAGGGAGGTTGAGATATTGTAGCCTTCAGCTATGATATCTCTACCTTAGTTCATTCCATTTCATTTAAAAAAAAAAATCACAAAAAAAAAAATTAAAAACAAAATAAAAAAAATAAAAATAATAATGGTTTAGATGTGAAAACCAGACTCTGGCACACTCTAACCCAAAATTCTTACTAGAATACCAATCCTTTGGCTGGTAAGAATTCCTTGTTCTATTTCTTTACTGTTTTGTTCATCACTTCAATAATGACTTGAGGACAAGTCAAAGCTTTAGTGGGGGAGAAGAATCAGAAGAATCAACATTTTGTTTTCCCTATCTCATCTCCTCATTTGTTTTCCCTATCTCATCTCCTCATTTGTAAATCTTCAAAGAATTTGTTTTAGTACTTTGGTATTTCAATAAAAGAGTTGTTCTTGTTTTTGTTCTAATCAGAGGGACCTGTTCAAACAATATGCAGTGGGACCTGTTCATAAAACTATGTTACCAGTACCAATGCTAGAGGGACCTATTCAACAAATATCAGAGGGACCTGTTAAAGACTGCATTCAAGATACATCAGGTTGCTTCAGCAAAGATTCAACAGAGTTTTGAAAGGTTGCTTATCATCAAGGCTATATCAACACCAAGGATCAAAGAAGCTGCATAAACATAGTTCTTCAGATTTCAGAGGGACCTGTTATATCCAATTTCATCTCAAAAGGGACTTGTTTTGGACAGTGAAGTTCAGTCATATTTCGACAGTGAAGATCAGTCCTACCTATGCATGCCAACTCAACTTTTGGTCAACCAACAAGTGTAATGTATTGTTGTAATTTTTATTTTTAACATTTAAAATTCTTGAATTATTTTAGTGTTAAATATGATGATTATGATTGCTTGTTATCAATTTAAAAAACCCCTATACCCATCACCCTTGTAACATTCCTAACTACTCAACTCTGCTATCATTTCCCATCACACTTTAGCCTATTGCCATATTCCTACTACGATTTTCAAATATTTTCCTACACCACTCTTCAAACCTTGTCATCAATCCATCATTTTTTTTCCAATCGGCCAAGTACCAACAAGTAATGGATAAGTCTGTTTCATTAGAAAGACAAGTGGTAAATCATTGGAAAGACAAGTGTTAAATGATTTCATTCATTTTTGAATGTTGGAGCTATAAAACAATTGTTTGACCCAAGTCGACTCATGCAACATATATCTGTTATCATCACTGCAGCACTCCTTATATGTATATGGCGTTCTCATGATTGTACCTATGCAAACCAGTACTGATCCTCTGTCTTTATGATGTGAATGTGATTCCAACTCTGCATTATCATTATAGTAATTGGGGAAAGGTCGGTTGTTAAGTTTCACTTTATAAAACTCTCAGTTCATAAAGTGTGTTACCATATTAGTGATTCAAACTCTGAGTTTTCAAAGAAGGTCGAGACAGCAGGCACTACAAAGGGAGAGCATAGCAAACAGGCTTACCACGAGTTTCTACCTCCGCCCATAATTTGAGGACGTTAATCAGGTCGCCGCCCAAGTAATTGAAGAAGGAGACCCCGAGAATCGAGGGCGTTAACAGGTCGGTTAAGTGGAGCGCAGAAAAGAGGTAATAAATTGAGAAACCCTTATTGAATTGTGGAGCATAAACAAAAGGGTTAGAACTGAAATTTCTTTTTTCAAAATGACCAATAGAGCAGAGCCTGAAACATTTGATAGTTCACAATATCATGATGATTGTATTACGATTTTAAGGGAAAAGCAATGGTTATCTTTTCTAGAGAAATTTAATGGGAACAATGAAGAAGTGACAAAGCAGTTTGCATTCACATTCAATGGAGAGAAAGCATTGATAGGAAACTTCTCTTTTAGAATTTCAGAGGATACCATAGCACAAACATTGGGAATCAGTCCAGAAGGGGAAAAATATTTCAAAACAAAACAATTTAAGGAAAAAAAAAGGACTCAGTTTATGTCTAGGTCAAGGGTTTCCTCTGTCAACTAGAAAAAGGGTGTCCCTAGAAGCTGGCTAATGCACCCATGGGATGAGATGGTATACATTATTTAGAAATTTGTTACATGTGAAGGGTGTTACAACATAGTATACCTATATCACATCAAACTTCTGTTGCACTTAAAAGGCCAATGCACCATCAGTCTGCCCTATTTCCTCTTACAGAGTTTGACTAAAATGTAAAAAACTATTCAGAAACAAAAGGGTAGTGACGATAAAAGTTTGTATCATTTTGGGTTGATTAAAATTCTAATTGAATTTGAGTTGCAGAGGAGGGGAAAAACATGGAAATAATTTTTGATTGCTAATCAAATTAAAGATGGAGAAGATGAACAAGAACAACACGAGCGCACAGAGTTTATGCTTGATATTGATGAGGAAATCCCTGAGTGCAAGTCAAGCAATGTTCCTCCACACAGCAGTAGTGTGAGGACAAGACGGATGAGGCAAGAAACTGCCAAGAAAGTTGAACAAGACAAAATATTCACTACTTATACGAGAAGATCAAGTAGAATACAAAATAACTAAACACAAGATGATCAACTAGAGTTAAATGCAAATGCACCAATGGATATTGAGAGCAATTCTCATTCATAGCCAAAACAAGAAGCAACAATGGAAATAGAGAGTAACAAGGAAGAAAGGAAAGAGCCAGCACCTGCAAACAAGAAACAAACAAGGTTAGAGAAACAGATTGAAAAGCTAAAAGAGGAATTCATGGAAGCAAACATGCTAGAGAAGGTCATAAAGAAGGAAAATGAAATGTTGAGAGCTCAGAGCAAGAAGACTCAGCAGAAAAATGAGAAATTAAAGGAGCAAATCAAAGAAGTCAAGATTGAACAAACTGAAATTTGCAAATGGGCGACAAAATGGTACACTTAGAAGAAAGCTCTCAAAGAAAAATACAATAATATGAAACATGAGCTCCACGTTCAGAAGAATGCCCAAGCTTAGAAGAATATAGATGCATTGCTACAAGCGGTAGAGGCACAAGCAGGAACATAATATAAAGGGAGCACATTAGGATTAGCATGAGGACATGCTAAATCATTGAGCTTGGGGGAGATGTTGGTACCATTTCATTGCCATCCTTTTCTTCTAGAAATCCATCATTTGTCTATCATTTTCTCCCATAAACCCCTTATAGTCCATTGAAATTGATTATTCAAAGCATTATAGTTGTTATTTTACATTAAATTTAATTTGTGAATTTTTATGTTAAAAATTAGAAATTTTCAACAAAATTACGGGATGTCATGACTTCCTGTAATTGGTTTATGTTGTGACACGTGGCATGGCAGGAAAATCAAAACAGAAGATGGGGACGTGATCTAAGATGTACATACATGGTGAAAGATCTATTCAACAGCGAATCTAGAGCTCTTGGATACATGGTCAATGCTGGTCAAACCTAGCCTTTTTGGTCACAAAAGCAGCAAAAAGCCAGAGTTACCTAAACTGATTTCATTTTGTTTTGGAAATCAGTTAAGATTAGAAAAAAACAAAAATCGCCTTTTCGATTGTAAAAGCAGAAACATCTGCATGATAATATATGTACATTTGATTATAGACTGGAAGGAAAGTTAGTGAACATAGGATAGTAGACAAGCAGATTAAAAAGACTACGTATTGTATTTTCCAGAACGTTGTTCTTGTGTATTGTTTCCAAAACTCTATTCTTGCATGTAATTTGATTTCCAAAACTTAATTACAGGCATTGTTTCACCATTACAGTGCTTATGCGTTAACGTTTTCATCATCTGAAGTTTCCTAAGTGTGCCATTGAAGCGTGGACGGACCCTACGTGGAGATTGGTATACTTTTGTTTTCATTTCCATAGCATTTTCAGATCTGAATAGCGTTGAATAGCGTTTGATGTTATTTTCTTGCCTGTGAGTTTATTAATTCCATTAGAAGTTCTTGCAAGTATCATTGTATGATTCATGGTGATAGCTTGAAAATTCGATTGCTAGATTATTGAACAAGATCTTGTAAAAGATTTAATCGACCATTGAATTTCGAAGTATCTCTGTGGACTCTGTTTTCATGCATTTGAGTTTTAGTGTGCTTCAAAAAGCTTTTGGTTTTCATGAATGATTAGTGTGTTAGCTGGAAAGAGCTTTTGTGAATGATATCCTTGTAAGAGGGTTGAAAACTCAGACTAGTAACACGCTGTTTCTTTAGAACAGTTAATTAAATTAGATGATCTGAGTGTTAAAGTGTGAAAGGAAACATATTTCAATCTCCTGTAAAGGAGTGCTGTAGCTTGTCACAATAGACACTTAGTTAGGTAGATGAGATCCTTTTAGGTCTATAGACTTTAGACACATGCCTCTAAGTTTACCTACCTTGGTTGACATTAAATTTAGTCTAATCTAGCACCCTAGATTATCCACTACAATCAGTGCATCTAGTATACTGGTAATGAAATCTAGCTCATGAGATATACATATTCAGATTGGGGTGGCAGTGAGACAAATGGAAGAATCATAACAGGTGGATGCTTCAGCCTAGGGTCTTCCATGGGGTCATGGATGAGCAAAAAGCAAGATACAATCGCTTTGAGTAGTGCTGAAGCTGAATACATGACTGTAAGTAGGGTATGTCGGGAAGAAGTTTGGCTCAAGAAGTTGTTATTAGACTTGTTTAAAGGACCACTTAGCCCTACATGGATACATTGTAATAATTATAGTTCATAATATTGATAGAAGACCCGATGATTCATGTTAGGACAAATCATATAAATAATAAGTACCCCTATGTCAAAAGCTTGGTACGAGATGGGGTTGTGGAGCTGCACTATCTACCTACATATGAACACGTAGCAGGCATACTAACTAAAGAATTACCAAAAAATAAGCTTGAATACCAGAGAGGTATGTTTGGTTTGGTGGACATATCTACCCTAATTGAGAGGGAGTGATGTTGGATAGTTCTTGTCTTTATGGGTCATGCACTAGATTGGGACTAACAATCGTAAGTCTTACTGAAGACCATAAAGAAAGAATGGAGTCCGTTGCGCTGGATAAGCATATTAGATTGAGACTTCTTATGGATTGTAGAATCCAGGAAAAAACGTTGTTGATCGATACTTTTTGAGGATGAGGTAGGGCATCTAAGATAAGAGTTGTCAACGAGGATCGATATTCTTGGAGGATTTAGGTTTGAAAATCCAAGATAAGAATACTCCTAAAAGGACATACCCAGTGAACATCCAGATGGAGTGTGTGCCTTAGAGGTAGTGTGGCAACTCATGCAAAGCCTCCCAGCATAATTCTCTCAAATAAGGATGAGATTGTCTAGTTAATGCCTTCAAGGACAATGCTGGTTATGATAAAGATGCTTGAAAAATATGGCTTATCAATTTGACTCTTCTTATGAGAATGCTTCAAGATTGAGATTCATTGTACCATGTAATGGGATTATGAATCCCTCCCTAGTTAAGAATGAGTGTTAAGAATTGTAACTAGGTTTGATCTTCATAATGAATTAAATGTAATCATGACATTGTATATTATTTATAAAGAAAGAGAAATTATATTTTATTTTGGAGTATGGGTTTCATACTCAAGTTTGAGTCAAAAACATGTTCTTCGTGTTTTTGGGTTTTTGGGTTTTTTAGGTCTTTCTAGGATAAATAATATTATTGGTCATGTGTCATAATTCCATTTGGACTCATTTTTGTTAGGAATATTCATTTTGTCAAGAAAAATCCACTTATAAGCTTAAGACCAAGTCATCTAAAAGGAGTAGATCAAGTCAACCTTATGGAGGGAATTAAACCCTCATGAAAGGCTATGAAAAGAGAGGAGCTTGAGCAACTTAGAACACACATCAAGCACAAATTTGATATGCAATAGCCAAGAATAAAGAGAGTTGTTGGAGGGACAAAGAAGAGGAGCATAAGTCAATTTTTTTCTAACGTTATATTCTCTTGTTTCGCTCTAGGGTTTGTGAAGCTGCTAGTTGAATTTGATATGCAATAGCCAAGAATAAAGAGAGTTGTTGGAGGGACAAAGAAGAGGAGCAGAAGTCGAATTTTTTCTAAGTTATATTCTCTTGTTTTGCTCTAGGGTTTGTGAAGCTGCTAGTTGCAGGGGGGGGGAAGTTTTGTTGTAGGGGGTGAAATTTTGTGAAGCAGTTGCAAGAGGTCGAAGTTGCAACATCATAGTAGAAATACCAAAGTTTTGGAAGCTTCCTTGAAGAATATATTGTTGGGGGTTGACTTGGTGCTTGGTAGGGTTGTTGGTTTTGATCTTTGGGTCTTGGAAGTCTCTTTGTAAGAAAATTTTAAAGAAGGCGAGAATCATTTTCTAAGTTTTCCCCTTGGAGGGGTTTTTCCCTGGCTTGGAGCCGATATTGTGTATATTTTTTCTTGTTGTGATCTTCATTATTTTTGGTAATTTCTTGATGAAAAGAGATCTAATAAAGTAATAAAAATTCCAACAAAAATCACAAGTAATTATGAAGTTATCAAAATTTGTATAAATACATAAGTCTCCTAATTTTCCAACACTTTGGAATATTCAGAGGCAATTGATTATGCAAGGTTTCTTTACTCTTCCAAAACATATGCTTAGATATTTAAATTCAATATCACTGGAATCTAAATATCCAACAGGATTGGAGCAAGTGGACTTTTTAAAATAGTCAACGTTTCTTATCTTGCATGCCATTTGTTTCAAAAGAAAAGGTTGCAGGAGGAAATACCCTCCAATGCAAACGTCCCTGAATTTGGCTTAGATTCTTCCGTCTATGTTAGTAGGTTCGATATATTTTAACAAAATAAATAATGATAGCCAACAGCAGTTTCCTAAATTAGTCATCAAGTTACTTTAGAAGGAACTTGGAACTACATAATTTCGAATTTGTTGAGATTTACTCTGAATACATGAATTTTTTTTCTTAATTATTGACTTATTGTCTTTGATTTCAAAAAGCCACATGAAAATCGAAATACTCTTATTCTTTTCAAAGGAAATTTACAGTAATAAATAAAATTTAACAATTCTCTTGAAGTGGCTATAATATTGGCCAAATTCTTTACTTTCCTAGACAATTTTGTCAACTACCTTGGTTGAATTCTTCGCTTTCATGGACTTTGTCAGCTAGCTTTGGGAAAGTCTAACAAAAGAAAACATAATTTATGTTGTACATTTGAACACATTGTTAAAGTATAACCTTTGGCCCATCCAAGAGAATCAAATGATAATACATCATCAACATGGCCCATGGATGCATATGGATTAACGATGATAATTCAAGCAATGGATTCTAGATTCAACTTATCGCTCATCCTATTCCCAACTTATCTAAGAAGGGGGATATATCTATCCTTGTTCATTAGAAAATACAATAGGCATCCGATTCATAAATTCTTATATGTTATCTCTTATGATAGGTTGTTATATTCTACCACTCATTTACCTTGAGTTTAACTTATTGGACGATGTATCGTGGAATATCTATGTTTGTTGAAGAGTTGTGTGTAATGTTGTTGTTGCTCTGGTGGGTGTTAAGTCCAAACTGTGTTGGACTATCTTAATGATGTGATCATGTTGTGTTATACGCACATGGTTGTTGACATCATAAAGGGTGTAAGGAGGTGGAATCTTAACATGAACGATGATCGGGGTGGCTACAACAAACCAAGGGTAGTGGTGCCTCTAACTTCCGTGTGCAACTGGTTTAGAAGGCTTTATGTTTGTCTCCTCATATTGATGTTCCTAGGTATCGATCAATGCTATGCACTCATAATCATGGTTAATCAGAGCTCATAACAGAGATTGCATTAGGGAACTCTAATACTTCTATCTAATCTTTTGAGCCATGCAAACACATCATCATCACCAATGCCCTTCTAGGGTGGAAAAGAGTTAAGAGAGTAATGGAAGTGTGCTTTAGAGCTGGGTGCAACCCTCAATTCAATAGTGCCATCTATTCCTTACCTAGGTATGGAATTGGCTATGCTCTTAGCCCTTACTTTGTTGTTTAAATGATAATTTATGCTATCCCATCGAATACATTGTTTGAGAAGGTATAACAGAATCAAAGGATAATTTACGCTATATAATTGAAGACCTTTTCCATAGGTAATCCATGCCAATAAATTAAAATTATGAATAATATTTTTTTTAAATTTGTCTCAAACATACTAAAATTATGGAAAAAACAAATTTGTTTATAGAATGTGCATTAAGAAACACATAAATGGAAAAAAAAAACCAACTAAGCTCATTTTAATCTATTTGGAAGTTGAACGCATTTTAAGTAAATTACAACATAAAAATGTCAACTTTTAAGTGGCCGATAATTTGAATAAAATTAAATTAAATATACCTCTGTGGTTGGTTTAATACCCTTTGACACAATTTTCTTAAAGTAGATATGGAGTTGCTTTATGTTTACACTTCAATACAATTTTAAAAGTAGGTCTGAAGCTACTTCATATTTTGGCAGCTTTCAATAATTTTATTCAAATTTATTATGTTTTAACCACAAGAAGTGGTTAGCTTGTTGGGTTGTGGTGTAGTTGTAGATGAGGATGTTTACCACTTTTTAGTGATTTTATTCAAATTTATAATGTTTTAACCTCAAGAAATGGTTAGTTTGTCGAGTTGTGGTGTAGTTGTAGATGAGGATGCTTACCACTTTGACAACTCAAGGTTGAGGACCAAAATAAAGTGATATGATAATGACAATCAAAGAATCCATGCTTTATATGTGCACCATGGTCAAGTGAATATGAACATCTCATTTATCTTTATCAACATGGTAGTCGTCTTATCAGAATATCAAAAAACAATGAAAATATTAAAATATAGGATGATTATATATTTGCAGATGTGATGCATGTGTCGTGTGTTAGGAATATTTGTGTCGAGAGGCACATTAAATTTGATTGAAAATGAAATGTAAAGAGAATATGTTGTTTTCAATTGAAATGTATTTTTTTTTAAGCTTTTCATTATGGAAGGGTTGCATGAATATATGTCCTTCTAATTGAAATCAAAACTAGCTCTTAAAATTTAATTATTAGTTAATATTATGGATTTCAACATCAAATCAGTCATCATATTAATTAGTATTGTGGAGTTCAACATCAAATCACTCATATTCAATGAGCATAGAGTTAGGACCAACATGAGAGAGAGCATAATAATCACCTTGTAATTGTAACATGATTAAATTTCTAAGATAGAGTTTAATGTATTTTATTTTACATAAAAAAATGAATTGTCCCCCACGATGCCAATTATGCCCTTTTGCGAGTACAAGTAGACTTTAATCAATTGATAACGAGATAAAGTTATGTGATTATAAGAACATAAGTGAGTAAATAAGCTTGTTGCAAACATCACCCATGGGCCATGCCAAGTTATAACATTCTAGATTTGTATGTATGTTTTTAATTTTGAAAGTTATATAATATTTTTAATTTCCATGCGCAATTAAGTCATTGTACCACATGATCAAAAATATGCATCATTATATCTAAATGTTGCCATGAAACTCATGTCCTCATGCTTCGTATCATAGGCTTGGTTACCATTATACCATGTGATCGGAAATATGCATCATTATATTTAAATGTTGCCATGCAACTCATATCCTTGTGTGTTGTCTCATAAGCTTTATTACTATTATTTGGAGCAACCATTACCCACTCTTTTAAAATATAAACTTTATACTCCCATATATAGATATATATTCACATAATTAAAAATGTACGCAAAAATTAATTGAAATTTTAGTTTTCAAAGCACCATCATTGTTATGTTATATAAAAGCTAGAGAAGAAAGACTATATACCATGTAACTTAATAATCTCAACAATAGTCTAAAAAAATACATTAAAATATATTGGAAAGGGACATAACAAATGGAATCACTTCAAGACAAACTAGTTGTAATTTAGATCATTCATATATCATCTTCATTCAGTAGTGGCCTTTTATGCATATATATATATATATATATATATATATATATTAAAGTGTATCTATGTTAACATAAACCATATTAATTAATGATAGTTTTAATTTTTTGCTGAGGACATTTAACAATACAATATTTTATTAGTTGTCTTACTTTTGTGAAATTTTTATATCCTTATTATTTTTTACTTCATAGATAAGATCATTTTATTTGAAGAAAGGTAGGAATTGTCCAATGTCTGACCAACCATTTTTTATACCACTGAATTCGAAAATTAAAGTCCTGATAACTAGAGATGCTAATCATGATATGATATTATATGCCCACAGTATTGCTACAAGGGAGGTTTGCAATCAATGCCATTGGCAGACAATTCCATGGTGTTGACACAATGAAATGTAAATTATAAGATAACATGCGTTCTTCAACCCATACTTCATTTAATTAGATAACACTAGTGTGTGACAATAACATCAATACACATGTATGCTTCTCTCTAAGACGACACAGATAGCTTTTAAGACATTGAAGTTGAGAATTATATATATTAATATATTTCTTTAACATAACCCCATTGGGTGGAAGCTTATTTATAGTTATCACACCAACGACCAATCTCACATTAGAATAGTCAATCTACCCCATTCACTCACACTCAATAAATTCAATGGTACAACCGACTGCATGACACATTCTCTGTGTAAAATGCTCCAATTTTGCACACAATAGTCAACGACGTTGTCCCATTATGTCTTTATTGTTTTTTACTTTAATTTAGCTATATTAAAACTAAGCAACAGGTAGTAGCTACTATGTAGCACTTATTAAATTCAAAATGATCATGTTAATATGTTTTTTAAAGTCACCATGGTAGTCTGCTTCTTGGTATATAAGAAAACATAATAATGAAAGTCCCGATTTCAAAATATACATGGCCAAGTATAAAACTTCCAAATGGTCAAACCTAAGATATTATAGATAGATTGTGAAGTTGTTGAAGAACAAGAAATCTAAAAAGATAAATGTTTCTATTTATGATGTAAGCTTAAAGGAAAGGGACTTGATTGATTTGCTTCTTGAATGGGAAAATTACTTTCAACTTGAAAAGCTAGAAGACCTTTAAAGAACAAAATTTGAAATCACAAAGTTGAGAGAGCACAATGCCATTTGGTGGTATTTTATGCAATACAAACACGTTTGAAAGGGTGAATATACTAATAAAATTGTGGTTGATGATCTTGCTAATGGATTACAATTTTTTTGTATCCATGTAATTGTAGATCCTAAGGTTAAAGTGTATAAGAATAAACAAAGGAATTTTGCAATATATCATTGTGGACATGAGGAGGGCAAAGAGCCACGAATCTCAAGATAGGTGAACAAGCTTCATTTATGAGATAATTTTTTATAGGTTGCATTTAGTAAAAGAGGCACATCATTAGACTCTAAAAGTATAGGAGAGATTCAAGTGCACATGATAATAGAAGGAATTTTGGTAGAAGATGAGGCATTTTTAGTAAAGGCAAAGGGCATAAGTGAATATAAAAGGTGGAGGATGTGCACAATGAAAATGCAAAAATTTCACAAGAGACTGTTGTAATAGGTAAAGACAAAGGAAAGCATCTTGAACTCTTCAGATAATGAGGAAAATGATATCTTTGTTATAGGTGGAAAATTCATATTTGTTACACATGTAACATTGAAGGGCATAATTCATTTGAATGTCCACATAAATAATATGTGTAAAGAAATGAATCAATAACCACATTAACATTAGTATATACTTTGGATAAAACCAAATTCACATTTGCTACACATGTAGCATGGAAGGACATAGGTTATTTAAATGTCCATGTAAATAAAATCTGTAAAGAAATGAACAAAGAGCCACATAACACTAGAAGATCCAAAGTGAAAGGACATAATTTATTTAAATGTCCATGTATATAAAAATGTGTAAAGAAATAAACAAAGAGCCACATAACACCATGAGATACTTTAGATGAAAGATAAACCATGACAATAATAATGGAATAAAGTGAAAACTTGACAATGTATAGAGGTATAATAGCAATGGTAAATTTGTAGAAAGCTCCAAAGGAAGAGTGTTGGTTGAGATAACATCTTTAAGATTAAATGCAATGCTTGACATGAATTCAAGCACAAACAATATGATGAACGTGGAGATAGTAGAGAACTTGGATTCAAACATAATAAAAGCATGCAGAGGCCCACATGTTGTTTTGGGTTAAAGCAAATA
Organism: Pinus taeda; assembly: GCA_000404065.3. Lineage (NCBI taxonomy): Eukaryota > Viridiplantae > Streptophyta > Pinopsida > Pinales > Pinaceae > Pinus > Pinus taeda. The sequence continues at coordinate 16,778 of APFE030723969.1, forward strand.
TAAAATAAAGGTGGCAAATGTGTTTAATATGTGTTTAAGTGATGTTATATTCATGGTTTGCTAGCATTTATATGTGGAAAGGACATGTCAATATGATGCAAAATCTCAATGCATCACATTAAAAGCTCTAGTCAAAGGGAAACTAGACGAAAACAATATTGAAATTTCATACATAAATTTATTGAAATGAAAAAAAAAACACAAAAACAAAAAGCAAACCAAACAAATTGGACATAATTCTTATTGAAATTTCCATACATAAATTTATTGAAATGAAAAAAAAAAAAACACAAAAAAAAAAACAAAAAGCAAACCAAAACAAACTGGACATAATTCTTGATACAAGTTTGTTAAATACAAAAAATAATTATGATATAAAATAGAGTTTGAATCAACAAATTCATTACAAAGTGATTTTTTTCCATGTCACGAATATATATCTAAAACCACCTTTCCCATAATCAATCACTATCTTTTGTAATAATAGATTTATAATATTTACTTTTGATTTTTGATGATGGATAGAGTAACCATCCAAAAGTTGGATAAACTAAATTATTACACAAATCTTTTCGAGAAATCTCCAACAAAATTTATATAATTAAAGTCATTCACCCTCGCTTATCTTCATTAGAGAGCTTGAACGGATATACTTTGGCCTGTCACAGGAAACTGCATATTCTGAGCAAAATGTTACATGCATGCCCATGAGTGGACTCTCGC
>APFE030723969.1:20000-35303 GCA_000404065.3 Pinus taeda
TTTGATATTTATTAAAATCTAATAATGTAGTATTTTAATGATTGCATTTTAAATATTTACTTTTTGTCTCTCTTCAGTTCGATTTCATGGTTATTCATGATAATATAATAAAGTATTAAAAGTTGGTAAGTAAAACTTACTAAACAATGAATGCTTTATGTACATATTCATATGATAAGAAATAATTTATGTTAAATTTGTTTTCTTTAAAATTCTTATTAATAGAATGTGCTAGTGCTTATAAGTGTAAGTAAGAAATTAATGAAGGTTAGATAAATTATTAAAAATAACGCAAATGGGATGAAAGAGAAATAAAAGAAAAAGAATAAATAAAATGGGAGAGAAATGTTTATAAATGGGAATAAAAGGTTATTTTTTTTATTCTTTCATTATTTTAGCTCTTTCTATTTTATCTTGTAATTAAATTCAAAAGGTTTCCGGGCCATTGAAAGGAGGATACACAAAGAGCCATTAACTATATTGTAACTAGAGATTTGTAAATGATAGGTAAGCAACCATTTGAAGTTGGGTTTTGATCTAAATTGGATCCTCATAAAAAAAAAACCCTTTGCAAACTTTGTAATAAGAATACAATTGTTTTTGGAAAAGTTGAGAAAGTATTCAAAATTCCTTGGAAGTCGAAATTAATCAATATGATGATTGGTCTTCTAAGACAAGCCATAAAAAAAATGAAGGTTGTGATAAAGAAAAACATTGAATGGAACACAGTTGGGAAGGAAATGAACAAGGCTAGTAGCAAAGATAAGAGTTCAATGATGTAGTCTACTTAATGGTTGGAAGAGCATAAGACATTGAGTTTGCCCCACGATGAGTGAATATTGTTGTTGAGTCGTGGACATATGCAAATTTTCCACCAGTGGCTAATAATACAATAAACTTATGTATCATGCTCACCCTTTTGTAATTAATTTCCTACATAGTAAAATACCTAATCAATTTGATTTTCTTGTTTGGGGTTCCATGGACAATATTCATTGTCTATGGTGTGATTTCATTGTTGTGTGATAGAGTGTCTATAGGCTTATTTTTAGTTCTAGGTTTTAATTGTTGTTTGACTACTACATAAACTAGAAGAATTACTCTGACACCACCTCAATTATCTACTTTACCATTGATTAAATCCAATCACCGTTTCATTTGATCTTTAATATAAAATAGTTGTGTACTATTCAATACACCCATAACTTAACCTCGAGCATTGACCATCCATTGAATTCTTATTTACAATCATACTTTATGTTCCCTACAATAATAAAAATTTGTTTGGTTATGATATTGTAATGCTAGTTAATTAGTTGAGTGGTTTATATGGTGGTTTGCTTGACCATAGGTATGAGTAATCAATAGCCACACTCTACAATGTTCTCTTGTTTGATGGGCCATGTGGGGCCCACATTATAGACAAAAGAACATGGTACAAGGTGCTCCATCAAGGGTAATATTGGCCCACCATCTTCAAAGATACTAAGGAGTATATAAAGAGGTGTGACAACTACCAATGCGTGGGAAGACTTGTACAATTCAATGAGATGTTGTTACAACCACAAATAGTGTCAAAACCCTTCGACAGATGGGACATTGATTTCATTGGGTCAATCAAATTTCCATCTCATCACAACTTATGATATGCACGAACTATGTCATAAAGTGGATGGAGGCCAAAGCACTTCCAATTGCCACTGAGCAAGTAGTAGTAGAATCTCTTCATGAGGAAACCTTCACCAGATTTAGGATACGACGAGAGAGTCACGGATGGAGGAACTTGGTTCACATCAAAGCTCATCAAAGACTTGATGGAGAAATACATTATCAAGCATTGAGTTACCATTCCATGTCATTTGTGGGCCAACAAATAAGTGGAAGGAACAAATATGATTCTTGAGAATGTCATCACCAAAATTGTTCAGATACATCTAAAAAATTGGGCTCACATACTTCCTGAATATTTATGGGCCTATCAAACCACATGGAGAACTACTATTGGCTACACACCTTAGGTGCTAGTATATGGGAAAATAATATTATGCTCCACATAAATGGTGTCAAAGGTTGGATTTGCGCCATTTCCTTGATATGGGAGCAAAGAAGTTAACATGGGGGATTTTGTACAACCCCCAGATGGCACACTGCATCCATGAAGGAGCTCATTTGAATGACTGGATGTGAGGTGTGTTTCATGGGAGGTTTGGTTCATCATGGGAGGTGATGTATATGAGGCCCTAGATGGACATCCAGGCTTATAGTCTTCCTTCAAGCCTACATCAGGTATAATTATGTCGAATTATATGGAGATTATGAAGAATTATGACCCAAGGTAATGGAGGAAGTCATGAATCTCTGTTACAAATACAAATAGGTCTCTTTCTCACTGAAAGCCTTGGTGTGATGAGTTGTTAATGAGCCTTCCATTAATTTGTTGTTTATTGAGTGTTTATCCTATCCAACATTGTTATCTATTTCACTAATGTTTCCTTATTTTTTGCTTTTGGCTATCATCGAGTGTTGGGTTGCTAAATCAATGTGAGCTTTCACGTGACAATGCCCTTGCGCAATGGTTTAATTATGGCTCTTGGCTTGAAAATGGAGACTCATATACTCATTTTCATTGGAACAATGTTTGGGCTTTGAGATTTTGTGTGGTGGTATTTTCTCTATCTCCTGGGCCAATCCTTTTTAAGTTTTGCATTTTTTGTTTACTGCATTTGACTTTATTTTATTGGTTTCTTGATTTTCTTCCTATCACTTGAATTATAGTTCCTTTTGCGATCCAGGTGGATGTTGGTGGCCACCCACCTATCCCAATTGGACCCCCACAACTATCTCTTTCATTTTTTCAGTTTCCTTAATTGTAGCACAATTTAATATTTTTAGCAGTTTTTCAGGTCCTGAAATTTTGGAGTTGTTTTGAGGCCGTAAACGATTTTTTTTTTTGGAAAACTGTCTGTAGACCGATGTTTCTCATCCCAAAGTTGTAGTCCTCATATATATCTTTCTAAATAGGTATTTTGCGCGTCAAACGAAGATCGTATGCCAAAGTTACAACCCCGGGAAGTTGATGTACCAAGTTACCCAAAATGGGGCCCACAGTTTGGCGTTTTATCTCCTAGGGTTAGGTTTTTGCATGTTTAGGGTTTTCCATTGTTTCTCAACACAAAGAGGCCTTCGAGCCTCATTGTAACACAGTTCAGAGGCATGTATCTGCCACATCTCCTTAGAGATAAACTACCATCACCCTAGCTTAATTTCCATTTTTGTTTGCAAGCATATTTCAGTATTTTACATTAATGAAATGAAGTATTATTTTTGTTGCATCTCTGTATTTATGGTTATCTCTGTCATTTTTTGCATTCCTGTTCAAATATGCATCAATGGTATCAGAATGGTTTGCTCTTTCTTTGTTTTTCTTTGCATGTCCCCAACAAGGCCGGGATATAAGGAGTTAGGGCTTGAATTGGTTGAACCTTTGCAAGACCAACCTCACAAATCCCGATGGCCTCTCATGGCAGATGAAAAGAAAGATGAGGGGTTAGGAGATCCTATCAAAATATTGCTCGAAGAGGCCCTTGAGCAACAAAGGAACTCGATGATGGACAACTTTGCCCAGATCCTTCAGCGACTACCCAAGGGCAATGCATCGGCTTCCAATAGCTACTATGGAAACACCACACCCTTTAAGGTACAATTTAACTTTGAAATCCCCATATTCGAGGGTCAAATAGATGCAGATGTCGTAGATAAATGGTTAAATCTGTTAGAAGGGTATTTTTCTATTCATATTTTTCCAGCTGGGAAAAGATTACTTTCACTCTTCTCAAAGCAGCCCACCACGTCAGGGACTAATGGGAAACCTACTGCGAGCAGAAGGATGAAAGTGCGGCCTCACTATTTTTAGCCGTACCCACTTGGAATTCATTCTGGGATGTCATCAAGGAGCAGTACTACCCTGTCAAGAGCTATGAGGAAAAATACATAAAGTGGACCACGCTGTGGCAGGGAAGGGACCAAGATGTGTGGGAGTTCACAAATATTTTTCATACCCTTCACACAAAGTTGGGTATCAAGGATTCTAAGCTGCATTTGGTACTCAAATACCGCGGCTACCTACACAGGTACATCAAGGACGAGATGGAGTTCCTAAACATCTCCTCGCTCAGCATGACATACTGATATGCTGTCAAGATCAAGTAGAAGTTTAAACAAAAGAAGCGAGACTTTGGATCTACGAATCTAAAGAACAAAGGACAATGCCAAGTTGGGGTGACCCAAGACAACCTGTCGAAGTCGCAAGAAAAGAAAAACACCACAAAGTCAAAGAAGGACATAGGAAAGTGGTGTGAGTTCCATAAGAGCCCTACTCATAACACAAGTGAGTGATGGACCATGCAATCCCTAGTGGCTGAGTTGAATTTTTCAGAATCAGATGCATGTTTTGACCTTGACTCAGAACCCAACAAGGGGAATGACAAAGAGAAGAAAAGCATTGATGTGGAGCCCAAAACCACTGTTTCCACCACTACGATCCAGAAGAATGAGCCCGAAGATTCAGAGGAGGGGGGGCATCTTTTCCACTCACAGATGTGGGTGAAGGGTTCGTCGCTACAATTCATCGTTGACAGTGGGAGCCAAAAGAACCTCATTTCAGCAGAGGTCGTAAAGCGGTTGGGCCTACCAACTACACCACACTCGCAGCCGTACAGTATCAAGTGGCTTCACCAAGGACAAGATCTTTGAGTCCGCTAACAATGTCGCCTTCCTTACAACATTAAGCCCTTCAGAAATGAGGTATTGTGTGATGTTGCACCTCTTGATGTTTGTGATGTACTATTAGGCCAACCATACTTATGGAGGCGACATGTTGCGTATGAGTCAAGGCCTCGCACCATTATTATTTCTTTGGGTAATTCATTATACAAGATACCGAAGGTAGCCCCACCTACTGCCACCTCTTTGATCACTGCTAAGAAATGTAGCAAGCTCATCTCTCGGACTAGGAAATTCATTTTTTGTTTGGTTCGCTCCCAAAGTAGGGGGAATATTGTCGCCACATCCATGACCCTCGAGAAGGGTTCCTCCATGCAGCAACATCAACAGGTGGATACAGTCATGAAAGAAGACAGGTACATCTTCTCCTCACCCACAAGGGTACCATTGCACTGTCAGGTCAAGCATTCATCTGATCTGACTTCTGGAGCACCTCTACCCAACAGGCCAATTTATCGCCACTCCATTGTGGAAAATTCCAAGTACAAGCAACAACATGATCAACATCGAGGCCACACAAGTTTCAAGTGGGCGACAAAGTCTGGTTACACTTGTAGAAAAAACGCCTTACACAAGCCCATCAGAAGCTCAGACCACTCCGATATGGTCCTTACACTATTACCAAGGCTGTGGGAAATAATACTTTGGAGCACAACATTCCCCCATTCCTTGGCTTGCACTGAGTGTTCAATGTGGACCGCCCTTAACCATGCTTCCCACCATTACTTGAAACATTAGAGATTGCAGAACAACTCACTAGGGAACCAGTTCAACAAAAGTTTCCGCATCTGATGGAGGCACTCAATGAAATGGGGACCATTTCTTCCCGAAGGGGGGAATGATCCAGGTGGATGTCAGTGGCCACCCACATATCCCACTTGGAACCCCACAACTATCTCTTTCAGTTTTTCAATTTCCTTAATTGTAGCACACTTTACTATTTTTAGCATTTTTTCGGGTCCTAAACTTCCGGAGCCATTTTGAGGCACTAAACGACATTTTTTGGGAAAACTAGGAGCAACATGGGTCCATGGACAAGTGTTTCTCATCCCAAATTTGTAGTCCTTGGATAGGTATTTCTAACGAGGTATTGTGCGCGTGAAACAGAGATCATATGCCAAAGTTATGACCCCGGGAAGTTGGCGTACCAATTTACCAAAAACGGGGCCCATAATTTGGTGTTTCATCTCCTAGGGTTATGTTTTTGGATGTTTGGGGTTTTCCATTATTTCTCAAAAATAAATAGGCCTTTGAGCCTCATTGTATCATAGTTCAGAGGCATGTAGCCGTCACATCTCTTCTCAAAGATAAGCTACCATCGCCCTAGATGGTTTATTTCCATTTCTGTTTGTAAGCATATTTTAGTATTTTACATTAATGAAATGAAATATTATTTATGCTGCATCTCTGTATTTATGGTTATCTCTGTAATTTGTTGCATTCCTGTTTAAACCCAGATTATTTTGGGTTAGTTTTCCTATTTTCTCTCTAGTATCTCTCCCTCAGTTGGACTATCTAATAGGTCCTTTCTTTTATTTATTTTTCAGTGAATGTTTCTTGGGTGGTTTTCTAGATTGGAGAAGTCAGAATCGATTCCTTAAATTGAGATGGGTTTTCTTTTTCATTTTTTCTTTCTCTTCCTTCTCAATTCTCTTTCCTAGGTACTTGCCATTGACATCAATTTTATAGTCATAGTTATTATTTCCTTCGCTTCATTTCCCCTTCTAGTATGGTGTGAAAAGAGCTTCGCTTCATTTCCCCTTCTAGTATGGTGTGAAAAGAGGGTATAGTCACTGCTCCTAGCTAGTCTAAGGCACATCAACAATTGTCATCTTAGCCTCGAGCTCACGCTATTGCTTCTCATTTAATGACATGCTTTATGGAGGAAATTCTTGAAGAAGTTCATAGATTTAATTCATAGGATAAGGAGGAGGTTTGTTATAGTGACAAATTTACTCAAATAATTAGGTTGACATGGACACAAGGAATTGGATCCTAGAGACTACAAATTCAACTCTGTCTCATTATAATTCATACATGCAAATAATCAAATTTGTATTGGCATATTAAACTCTTATGGGAAAGGTTCTCATAGATTGATTAGACACACATAAGGAAATTATGGTGTGCATTGAAAAAATTATGGAAAAAGTGGAGAAGTTAAACAAACAGGTTCATGTTATGGATAATAAATTTGTAAACCTTACTTTCACCTTATCTAAAGAAGAAAATATTCCTCCACCAATTCATGTGGACTATGCCTTAGGATGATATTATTAGGTGAGCCAAATTTTATAATATGGTTTTATGTTATTCCATTATTCTAGTTATGGCTACCCATTTTTTTGCAAAGCACTTCTATTATTTTTCAATTTAAATGATAGACTTGTAACTATCATACTATGTAATGTCAAAAATTTGAATCTCTACTATTTCTCTCATTTCCTAAGTAGCAGACTAGCAACACATGAAAAATGACTATGTATCTCTTTTTCAAAGTAATATAAAGTGCCTAAAATTACAAAAAAATGCATGATAATAATATTAGATTATTTGAAAGGAAGATAGAAAAATAGAATATTAGTGTCCCAAACTCAATTGAAGGAAAATGAAAACTACATTATAATAAATGGAAAAAAAAGACCAATCAACTCAATAAAGAGAAATATAAGAAAATCATAATTTGAGAGACAAAATTAAAGGGCTCGAAGAAAAGCTAACTAACAAAATGGTTCAAAATAGTTTGAAAAATAAGGTGGAAATACATAAGTTAATTGAGTTGGATCATGAGCTTAAAAAAAAGAGTGTTAAATCTCATAATCTTTCGTATAAAGGAGTAGAAAGGTGAGGATACACTAGTAATAGTAAGAGAAGAACTAGAAAGGAATCACAAATTCAAATAACTTAATTGATAAGAGCAAAGACTCTAGAAAAAACAATTGAACATAAAGATAGGTTAATTTGTGTTAAGATAAAATCTAATGACCATAATATGGTATACTAAAAAAATGCCCAAGCCTAATGGGTTGTTGATATTTATAAAAGAATATGTCATTCCAAAAGACCAAGATAAATTTAGAAGGGAAGTTCAAATGGTAAAGAAGCTATCGAGGAAGGAAAAAAATGTGATTAATTATAAATTGAATAGTTATTATTGGAGATAAAGAAAATTGATAATGATAAATTGGAATTTGGAATACTTCAAATCCTCTTTTGGAACTATTGTGACTTTCCATGGCACAAAAGTCATACATAATATTGGATCTTGAGTGAAATTTCTATTCTTTTTTAGTTGAAACATGGGATCACGAAGAGTCTAAAGTTCGTAGCATTTAAATATTTTTCTGATAGCATTGTTGGCTTGTTGGCATTGTTAGGATCATAGATGCCATCACGTGCATTGTCATTGATGTCAACTGGCCTAGCATTGATGTCAAAAGCATAATGTGTTTGACATTGATTTTCATGGAGTGCTAAGCTCAGGAGGGGTACTATGGTTGTTGTAGTCTTTGGTAGAGAATCATCATAGTAGCAGGATATGAAAATAATCAATAAAATCTTATACCTATGATGGTTGGTTAGCCCAATATTTGAAGGGATTTCCACATTAATATATTAGCTCAGATGCTCCTAGAGGTCGCATAATTGGATAGTGCTCGGAAAGAGATTTACAACAATATGTTGAAGTCTGAAGAAGGTCTTCTAGGTCAAGAGTTATGGTCAGTTAAAATACACAAATAAGAGAGGTCAAAAGGAAGGGTTCAAGGGCTCAAGGTTCCCCCTATCCCTTGTCTTTTGTGCAAAATTTATTTGTTAAAAAAATTGATCCAGATTGGATCATTATATTGTTTTTCATCCATCTCAATGCATTTAGCATGGAGGAATCAACTCAAGGGACCATTTTTACCGGCGGGACCTAGTTTGGCAAAACGGGGTCTGAAACCTTCCCTAATTATAATATATATATATATATATATAATTTTACATGATAATTGTAAAAGAAGTAAACTATTTCTTCTGGTTCAGCATTTACATGCAACCTCATGGTGGCTTCCTTTAGTCTCTGAACAAAAGGTAACGATTAACAAGGATGTTATGAAACACTTGGTCTCTTTTTTTTGCTAAGGCAAAAGCAGATCCTTCTATTCAATTAAAAAAGGAGAAATAGTGTACAAACGACGACCTCGACGGTGAGGCCCACCAATATGACAGACCCACCCCAATCCATGGTCGCAAGACAACAAAGGTAACCCAAGGACATGGCCCACCAAATCAAACAAGCAATTCAAAACTAACTGTTGGATCCTAAGCTAAAGATCCAACGGATGATAAACATATCGGGTGGCCAACAAGCTCACCTTTTAACAAACACATCAGACCCGATGAACCCTGTAAACCATAATTCATAATCATATCGGGTCCATTCTTGACATAACCTGTGATCACTTTTACCACCCGAAATCCACCATTTGCGTGTGATTCCCGTGAGGTCATGCAAACAGCTCGAAACATAACCACTGTTTCGGCCCCACCAACATGCACACTCATTCCTAGCCATGGATTGTCCTCGCTTGATCCAATGATTAGGGATCATATTGCTCGGTCTAAAAGTAGCGACAATTATCGCACGATGAGGGTGGTAATTCCTCCCCACCTTGAGCCACGTGTCACGTGGTGAGTGGAATCGCTCTCGATTGTGAAAATCCACTTTCGGCTTAATGAGCATGCGATGAATCAGAAGCCACGCTGAGGGAAGTAAAGCTATTACCGGAATACAAGCTAGGGCTTTGTGCCTGCTGAGAAAATCTGGATTCCGGCGCATGGGCCAATGGAAGATGAAGATCCCACCTCCTGGCCGTCCCTCTGAGACTGCTGGTTTGCTATTACCTGGGTTAAAGAGGCCGACATATCCCTGCATCCTAAAAAGGATCTAACTTATGTCAAAATGTTTCATAATGAATCCAGATCAACAAGACCTTGTCTCTGTGGCTTTGTTTCGGAAAATTTCGTCTCTTGATTTTTCCTAATACTGCTATCTGTCGTTGTTGGCCCTGGATGAGCATCCCTCATTCAACTTGTCATCTATTATCTCCTCCCACCAGCAACACAAGTCAATATGCTTGTTTCTTACCCCCTCATTTGCAAGCTAGTCCACAACTTTGTTGGCTTCCCTGTGAACATGCACCAACCTTAGAGTTCTCAACCTTCTTAGGTGCACTTGGATTCTTTGGTAGACTTGCAGAAGCTACCAGTGTTCTAAGATTTTCTCAGGAGTAGCGCCAACATTTATCCTCTTCACTGAGTTAATGACTAATTTCGAGTCAGCTTCAATGATGACATTGTGAATGTTGTACTTGAGCAGTATTTCTAAGCATAATTCCATCACCACGAGCTTAGCCATATTATTGGTTGCTTTTCCTAGATAACTGTGAAAGATGACTTGTATGTTTCCTTCCTCATCCCTTAATACCCCTCCATAACCAACTTCTCCTGGATTCCCTTTCGAAGTCCCGTCTATGTTAAATTTCAAAAAACCATGAGAAGGGGGTTTCCAAGAAGACTTATCTGCTGAGGTATTCTTGTTAATCTGTATAGTACCCTGAGGGGGATGAACCTTGAGCTCTAACTTCTCCAATATTCTGGCCTCTCTTTGTCTGATGGGTTTTCCAGTAGCTATACCACCCATAATATGAATAGTTTCTTTGAGTTGCTTAAGGATTAGCTTAAGGATGCTGCTCATCGGACTCGCTTTCTCCTTGAAAATCATGTTGTTGCGCTCCTTCCAGACATTCTAGATTATGAATCTCGGGGTCAGCATCCAGGCGGAGTTAATGATCTCATTATTCGAAAAAAATTTCAGCCAATTCTTCAATGTAGTAGTGATGTCATTAACATTTCTGTCTATCTGCTCGAAGACTTCTCCCACCCAATTCCAAAGTATTGTAGTGAAAGTGCATCTATTCAGTAGATGATTTGTAGTTTCTTCCTGTTGTCTACATAAGTGACATCTTGAGGGGCCAACAAAGGCTCTTTTTCTTAGGTTATCCCATGTCAGAATCTTTCCCTGTTGAACCAGCCACATGAACAGTTTGACTTTCATCTAATGAGGATTTTCCTAGATTTCTTTCCACGTTTTATCAGTGCTTGGAAGTTTAAGCCCTGCATCTATTCTTTTGGCCTCCTTAAGGTTGAAGAGACCTGTCTTGTTCTTTCCCCATCTTAGTTGATCGTTCGAGTTTGAGTTCAAGATTTGTCTCTTGTCTAAAAGACCTTGAAGGGCTATAGCTTGAGCATGCAGCATGCCCATTCCACTGTAATATGGAAGTTTCCATGTTCTCCATTTCCCATTGTTCCTTGATTAGTCCCAATAGTCACTTACCCACCTTAGTCCTTTGTTGATGGTATCAGTGTGAATGTCTACTAATTCTTCACTTCGGAGATTTTCCTCTTGCTGCCAATTATCCTCCCAGAACCAAGCCAGGTTTCCATTTCTGATCTCCCAAAAACTGTGGTTTTGGACAAGGGCCCTGTTCTCCCATGCCCTGTTCCAAATTACAGAACCTCTTACTTGTCTTGTCATTCTGATTAGATTTTTCTCTTGCCATTCGCAAACATATTTGTGCTTCCAAAGTTTTACCTAGGGGGCTTGTATTTCTTTCAGCCATCTCCACCAAATTTTGGCACCAAGAACCCTATCCTGGGTCATGAAGACCCAAGCCACCATGGGACTTAGGTTTGCATACTTTGTCCCATGCCACAAGGGCCCATTTCTTCTTTTCTTCACCTTTCCCCCAGATAAAGTCTCTCTGAATGTTTCTTATATTAGTAATTACACCGACTGGTGCTGGAATGGCAGACAACATATAGATAGGGATACTTTGGAGGATAACCTTAGTGAGAATCAATCTCCCTGCTAGATTGAGTGCTCTATTTGTCCCTTTACTCATCTTATCTTTTAGCTTATTAATAATAGGCTCCTAGATATCCTTGTGAAGTGGTTTGTCAGTGAGAGGAACTCCCAGGTACTTCATAGGTAATGACTCCCTTTGAAAGCCCAAAATTTTGGAAAGATTTCTTTGAATTGAAATATCTACATTGAAAAAGAAATCTTAGATTTAGTGAGACTTACCTCTGTGCCTGCTGCCCTAGCAAACTCACTTAGAATCTGTTTGAATGCTTTGGCTTCCTTAACAGTGGGTGTGCCTTGAAGCATAGTATCATCCACAAATTGTTGATGTGTCACCTTGTCCCCACCTTGAGTGAGTCTCAGACCCTAAATTCTCCCTTCCTCCTTAGCAGCACTGATAGCTCTTCCTAACCCATTTAATCCAATTGTATTCAAAGCCATAGGCTTTTCATGTTGCTCTTATGTACATCCAGCTAAGTTTGTCATAGGCCTTTGTTATGTCTAGCTGCATTATCATTCCTGCCTAGTTGTTGGAAATGAGTGAATGAACCATTTCATGTGCTTGAATTATATTATCTAGAATTTGTCTTCCTTCCACATAGCCCGTTTGCTCCTCTGACACTAAGGTTGGGAGGAGAGGCTTGAGATGATTTGCAATGACTTTGGATATGATTTTGTATATCAAATTGCATAATGCTATAGGTCGAAATCTGTCTAGAGAGGTGGCCTTATCCTGTTTCGCGATTAAGGCTATGAAAGATTCATTGAGTGCCTTTAAGACTCTCTTAAATCTTCGAGAGTCTTCCACTACCTCCAAGATGTCCTGTTTCACTATCCTCCAACAAGCTTTGAAAAAGTCCACATTAAAGCCATTCAGGCCTGGTGCTTTCCCATTGTGCATCTCTTTCATGGCTTCCTCAATTTCTTCCTTTATTATTGGTCCATTGAGATTGAAATTATCTTCTCTGGTAACCAATTTAGGGATGTACTAAGTAAATTTTTCCATAAACTGGTATCTGTCTTCTGAGGTTTCCTCAAAATTTTTTGAAAATGTTGGAGTAGAACCTTCTCCATCTCTTCATGAGTGTTTCTCTCTATTCCATGCTGATCTGTAAGTTTCATAATTCTATTGTTGTTTCTGTGAGCTATGGTGGATCTGTGAAAGAATTTGGTGTTTCTCTCCCCTTCTTTAATCCATTGTACTTTGGAATTCTGTCTCCAGAATATTTCCTCTTCAAGACATTTGTTGTCCCACTCCTGCTGGAGTGACTCTGCCATCTCTTTCCTTTCATCTGTATAGCCTTCTGTGATAAGAATCTGGTTTATTTCCTTTAGTTTCTTTTCCACCTCTCCTTTAGCTTTGAAGATGTTGCCAAATTCCTTTTTATTCCTCTCTTTGAGTCTGCCTTTAATGTGTTTGAGCCTGCAATGAAGAAGGAACATCTTTGTACCTTGAAGGTGAAGCTCTTCCTTCCACCATTTTTCAATGTTTGTGAGGAAATCTGAATGTGTGAGCCAAGCGTTCTCAAACCTGAAGGGAGTGTTCCTTGGTTTGCCAAAGAGGGAAGCTTCCAATTGGATAGGCCAGTGATATGAACCCCGAAAGGGTAGTATGAGTGCAGTAATGCTACTTCCCCTGAGAAGAAGTTCCTCTGAAACCATAAATATATCCACTTTTGAGGCCACTTGGGTAGAACCCCCTATTTTGTTATTCCAAGTGAAGATTCCATTGCTTGTTTCCATATCAACCAATTTCATATTGGTGATGAAGTTCTGGAAGGCAACTGAGTCTCTACCAAGTATTCTAGCTCCTCCTTTCTTCTCCATGAGTGATTTTGTTACGTTAAAAACACCTCCAATAATCCAGGGTAGAGCTGGGTATCTCTTCTTCATATCCTCTAGTGTTGTGAGGAGTCGAATTTTGTCCTCCATTGGTTGTAGACCATAGACATTGGTGATCATGTAACATTGTTTGTCACCCATCGGTTGGAAAATCAGGGAAAGTTGATGTCTGGATGCCTCTGCATCAATCACACCAAATTTTTGTGGATCCCATGGAGTGAGAAGGCCACCAGCAGATTTATTTGCCTTAACTTCAAGGTATTCATATCTATTTACCCATTTTCTATGTTTTTCCTCTCCACTAAGCATTTTGTTTCTTGTATGAATACTATGTCAGGTTTTTCCTCTCTGATCCTTTTACCTAGATTCCTTTGTTTTCTTCTACTCCCTAATCCTCTAATGTTCCAAGTTGTAATTTTCATTAAGGTGGGGTTTTAAAGGAGTAACTGGAAAGGTATTTCATCCTTTTTGAATCAATCATGAGTTTTCCACACTCCAATAGTAGTTCTTTCTGTCTTTTTCTTCCCCTCCTCTTGCCAAGGTTAGTTTTCTTGTTATTAATCCTATTAAGGAAGTCCCTTTGTTTTCCGGGTTGTCATGTCCTCTTTTGACTCCTGTAGCTGTTTGATGTGACTTGTTAAGGAATATCTGTTGGACCTTGTTCACATCCTCCTGAGTGATGGAGTTTATTCCCAGGTTGCCTCCCTGTTCTAGAAACTTTTCCAGCTCTAGGTTCTCCCTTTCCAGGATCTCCTGTAAATCTTGATCCTCTGTACCACTTTCACTTTGAGTCATTTCCCAGTCTTTTTCTATTTCCATGGTACTCAAAGAGTCCATCGTGTGTTCATACTATCCCTGAGTGAACTCCATGTTGGTCTCTTTTTCCTTCCCCCTTGCTGTTTGATTCTATGTACTCTCTTTATCCCCTCCATCAACTTCTTTTTCTCCTAAGATCTCAAAATTGTTGTAACTTTTTGTTTTATCATTCACAATAGGGTTCTTTTGTGTCTTCCTTCTTCCTCCTTTTCCTTTTCCTCCTACTTTGGTGAAACCAGTCTGGTCTTTTCCTTTGTTGGTATTTAGGTTTTCCTCCTTTCCATTAAGAGGACAATCTCTGGATAGATGCCCATGCTCATGACATTTGTGACATCTGAACGGGATATGTTCATAGTCAACTGTTTGAACCCATTCCCCGTCATAGAATTCTAGAATGACCTCATCTGGAAGGGCTCCTGATTGGTCCATCTCCACACATATACGAGCATAGGATGTATATTTTCCCCTTAGAGTTGCCTCTGAAATTTTTAAGAAATGACCTAATTTATTGCTTATAGCTTTTAAAGACTGTGGCATCCAGTAATCTGAAGGTAAGTAGTATAGTCGAATCCATACTGGTATCTAAGTGAAGGTTTCTCATTCTGGCACAAATTTCATCGTTCATGGCCACATATAGAGACCAACAACTGCAAAGAAGTATGGCCCTCCTTCAATAATTCTATATTTGTCTTCCATGTTCGTAAACGCCACAATAAAAAAACCTTTGGATCCGAGATGTATGTTTAACTACCCCTTTGGTTTCCAGTTGTATTTTATCTAGGTGTACAACACTTTCTCTGATGGCCAGGTTCCCATAAATTTGAATATGATGGCATAGTTAGCCATGTGATCCTTGTGCGCTTGCAGAGCTGGATCATTGAGAATGATCCGAGGTTTAGTTATGGTCATGGGTTTATAGTGCCCCATCTTAGCTCTATTCTCTGATCCCTGACCTC
>APFE030723969.1:44300-59980 GCA_000404065.3 Pinus taeda
GTTTTTGAGCATAGGAATAAAATCTTAAATCAAAATAAATAATTTGTTTCTTTAGGTCTGATAGACCAATGTTTGGTCTTGGTGGACGTTAACCATCATCATCATCATCATAAAATAAAATTATGAGTTTTAACTCTTTACATTATTATTATTATAAAACAAAACAAAACATTACAGATTTTCTTATACTAAATTACTCCTCTATTTACATTTACTAACTATTTAAATTTTACGCATCTATGCTAATTTTATCGTTATATATATTTTATTTTGTTTCACTACATTATTTTATTTCAAAATAACTTGATCATTCTATCCACGTTTTGTGCTCACTGCCATACTAGTTTTAATATTCAACTCTTGTTATCATATGTTAGTTTATTATCAAACAAGAGGTGTTGCTGAGCAGCAAGTCCCTGTTGTGACACTGAGAGAGTGTAGAGATGGGCACTTAGAACATTGTTGTTTATTCAGTAGATGGAGATCGAAGTGTTGACCTTGAAATAATTTATAGATTCTCCAGATTCAGGTCCTCCATCAAAGAAGCGCAGGGAAGGATAGGGCAGAGCCATTTCATGTTGATGATTCTGTTGACTCAGCCGATTAAGCTGCTAATGAGGCAATCGATCCAGTAGATTCTCCGTGCACTTGTACCTCTACATCTTACCAACTGATTGATTGGCGGCATAGGCATATGAAGTTTCGGTTCCCGAGCCTTTAGATCCAAAGCTAGTACTGAAGACATAGCTCATTGCAGTTTAAAAGCCATTTATTTATCCAATTGAAGCACGTGTTGAATTTGAACCCACTAATGTCAATTCTGGTGATTTTGTTGAGTAAGTAATAGTGAATGATGAGGTTGATCCATAACAAACAAGCCAGACAACTCAGCTAACGAACTACCTAGAGACAAAAGTGGGGGAGACAGAAACAATTTTTTCACCCATTTATGTTGTGTTTATCATTATTGGCCCTGTTCTATTCTCAACTATTTATTTTATTTTATTTTAATGCCAACCCAATTTAACCTAAAATATGAAAAATACTGTAAATCCGGATCATGCATTAGACTATTATTATTGATGAAATGACTCTACATATCACTCCCGTGACGAACTCTACGTCATCTATACGGAAAATACAATTGCATATACTAAATTGTTCGTTCATAAAATAATTAGCGAAAAAATCAAGTTTATGCGAATTCCCACAGCTATTCTGGGCATTAAAGTTTTAGGAACAAAGTTTAAGCAAAAAATTCAAGTTTATGTGAATGCTGACAGTTGTTCTGGGGTGGGCATTAAAGTTTCAAGACCAAAGTTTAAGCAAAAAAATCAAGTTTGTGTGAATGCTGATAGCTGTTCCGAGAATTGAAGTTTCAAGATGAAAGTTTAAGCGCCTAATGTTGGCAACTATTCTGGCAAAGTAAACATGGTGAGAGACTAAATGAAACTTGTCTTCATGCCTTGGACGAAGACAACCATCTGGTGAGAGCAGCAGGAGATTTGTT
This sequence comes from Pinus taeda, assembly GCA_000404065.3. Taxonomy (NCBI): domain Eukaryota; kingdom Viridiplantae; phylum Streptophyta; class Pinopsida; order Pinales; family Pinaceae; genus Pinus; species Pinus taeda. The sequence goes on from APFE030723969.1 coordinate 45,811, forward strand.
TTTTTTCTATGGTGACAACCTCACTCGAACTCCTTCCTTCACTTCCATCACCACTGGGCCGCCGCTCACTTCTTGTCCCATGCAACAAAACATGGCACAGTCATTTCTGCACCTGGAAAATACTTCAGCCTTTTCTACTGGTGCACTAATTCTTCTTTCTTGAGCAAGCACAAATTCTATAGTTCTAGTACTAGTACTAGTAACAGTGTGGAAGTTTTAGCCATGGAGAATACTACAAAAGTTGTCAATGCTGATGAGGCTGGTATTCATAGGGAAGCGCTTCAAGCTATTCCTGATTCTACAGGAACCGACTTGAAGCACATAGTGTTTGGGATTGCCGCCTCTGCTAGGTTATGGGACAAGAGAAAAGAATACATAAATTTGTGGTGGAGGCCGAAAGAGATGATGTGGTTTATTTGGTTAGAGAAGCCTACGAAAACTGGCAAGGGTGACAATTCTTCCCTGCTCCCATGGAGAATGTCAGTTAATACCTCCCATTTGAAGTACACCAACAAGCAGGGACACAGATCTGCCATTAGAATTCCCTCCATTGTGTCTGAGACTTTCAGAATGGGTCTTCTTGATGTACATTGGTTTGTCATGGGGGATGATGATACTGTCTTTATTGCTGATAATCTGGTGAGGGCTATCCTCTGGGAAAGGCGTTGGAGACTATGCAAGATAAGTGTATTTAGAGGTATCCTGGTTTGTATGGAAGCGATGATAGAATACAGGCCTATATATCTGAGTTGGGTGTGCCAATTACAAAGGAGCCAGACTTTCAAAATATTCGTTATATTGAAACTCCCAAGAATCTGATAAAGGGGATGTGAACTTGGGTGTTTTCCAAAAATTTAATCAGCCCTGAGATTTGCACCGACGAGCCTTGGCTATTCGGTTGGCTGTTATAATTGCAGGCATTGTTAAAGAACAATTGGTAATACAAGCTAATATATATGGCACAGGCAATAGAAGAGCCTCCCATGCCTTTGCGAAAGTCCCAAGTTCTCATTCATTTTTTGGATTCTGCGAAAAACCAGTTTAGGAATTTAGTCGTGCCTAAGCTGAATGGGGTAAGGGCCTTTTTCAAACGAAAACCTCCGTGGGCATCGATGGTTATCTATGTATTTTGCATAGGCATACAAGTTACGAGAAGAAATGACAAGCTCTGCCATTAATTTGAGCATGACTGTCTTGGGGTTGTAGTGAGCATATTGCTTCTCTACATTTCTGCATTAAGCTACAGCTCAGAGATCCAAGAACGGGGAGGCTTCAACCATCACTATTACAAAGAGAATACAATGGGGTTAGTAGCTTTATTGAAACTTGAATCTCACCACTTGAAAAATAGCAGAACACTGAATTTAAATTACAGTTTTCTATTTTCTTGGATAAGAAAAACCAATTTTTTTTTAATGAACCTAGCAGAAGACTGAATTTAAATTACAGTTTTTTGTTATTTAAAACAACTTTTATTTTATGAACCTAGAATTTTATTTAAAACCGCTTTTATTTTATGAACCTAGAAAACAAATAATTAACAGAGGTTTATTTTATGAACTTGGAAACCAGTAATTAATAGTGGTTGGGCACAAGTGCATACAACAAAAAAGAAAAAGAAAAATATTTTCTTGGATAAGAAAGAATATTGAATTTCAATTACAGGTTTTTACTTTCTTATTGAAAATCGCTTTTATTTCATGAACCTAGAAAACAAGTAATTAATAGAGGTTTATTTTATAACATGGGTGGGCACACGTACATACAATAAAAAAAGAAAAAGAAAAATATTTTCTTGCATACAACAAATAATATATATATATATATATATATATTCTTGGATAAAAAAAATTGCTTTTATTTTATGAATTTGAATTCTTGATTTGTTCCAATAATGATTTCTTGACTTTTCTGTCCCACTAGTGCTTTCTCTCAAATAGTCTCTTACTTTTTCAAATTTTGTACTTCTTCAGATTCTGATAGTGATTTCACAGGAATCTTACTACTATATTGTGTATAAAGCAAATAAACTGTGAAACAAGCGAAAGAAAAATGGTGAACATGATATTTCTGAAATAGTCGAAGTAGTCAAAGAAGAATTCTAAAACAGTGGAAGCGGTGGATGAAGAATTATGAAGCAGTCGGGGAAGAATTCTGAAACAGACTTGTGAAGCAGTCCAAATAGTCGGGCAAGAATTCTGAAACAATTGAAGCGGTGGAGGAAGAATTGTGAAACAGTCTAGGAAGAATTTTGAAACAGAATTGTGAAGCAGACTTGTGACTCATTCTGGGAAGAATTCTAAAACAGCTGAAAAAATTGAAGAAGAATTGTGAGGCAGTCCAGAAATATAATTGTAATTGTGAAGGCACGGTTGATAATAAAAAAGCCTGCTAAAGACCTACCTCTGCATGCGTTGGCTTCACTTGCCACTTACATCCTTCTATCACGGGCCACTTGTTCACTCACATGCCACTTGTTTACTCATGTGAATTGTATGTGAGTATTTTTATGGTTTACTCACAGAATGAGATATATATCTTTAATTCACAAGATCATATATATTTAACATAACATTAAATGCATGAACACTAACATTAACTAATGTTAGCATTAATTTACGAGTGTTTACTTTAGCATCAAAATGTAAGCAAATGCAAGCAAATTTATAAATATAATATGTGGTTTCTTTCCTCTGCTTCGAGAAGAGGCTAAATAAAATGATAGATAAATATATTCTTAAAAAATCTGATTCTATCAGATTAACCTACCTAATAAATAACTCTATTAATACCAACCACCTCATTTCGGATTACTATAGTCCCTGGACATCACCAAATGACAAGTACTAATACCTTTATGCGAACCATGCATTTGGCTTTCGCTGTCAGATGTTTTTAGTTTAGTGTCTCTCTATACTCTTATTAACGTGCATCTGTCACAAAAGGCAACATGCTTAACACATTTTTAGAATCTCCCTGCACTCTTATCAGCATGCACGTGTCGCTAGAGGTGACATGCGTAACATGAAATGGAAATATATCTATATAATATAATTTTGTTATAAAATTTTAAATTAAAATTAATTTATATTATTTTTTTATAAACTTTAAATTAAAATTATTTTATAAATCATATTATCCATTTGATTATAAATGTAGTTATTTTAAATTATTAATTAAATGTTAAATAAAAGTAATAAAGTTATATAAATTAAAAGATTTTTAAAATGTATCAATTTTTCTTAAAAGAGGAATGGTAATTGGATTAACCTCATTCTGATTTAGCATTACAGTGGGTTACACTGTGGGTTGATTTTGACCGCTATGCCCACCCTTAAATTATTAATAAATTTTAAAATAAAGTAATAAAGTTATATAAATTAAAAGACTTTTAAATGTGTCAATTAGCGTTATAGTGGGTTACACTAGGTTGATTTTGACCACTACGCCCACCCTAAATTTTAAAATAAAGTAATAAAGTTATATAAATTAAAAGACTTTTAAATGTGTCAATTAGCGTTACAGTGGGTTACACTGGGTTGATTTTGACCACTACGCCCACCCTGTGTCCACAGTTTTGAGTTAGTCCGGGGGAATTGAACTCTCCATAGCTCCAGTTTTGAGTTAGTCCGGGGGAATTGAACTCTCCATAGCTCCAGGTTAGTCCGGGGGAATTGAACTCGTGACCTTCAGTACAGAGCCGACCTTTCTAAAGAACTTCACCTACCAACTCACCTACCCCATGGTGCTTTAAATGTATTAATTTATAATAAATAAATTTTTTATAATTATAGCTTATTAATATTTATATGCATAACAAAAATTATAAATCATTTATAAGTCACCTTATTTATATAAATTTTTTTAATTAATTCAATTTTTATTTAAAAAATAAAAATAACCATTAAACTATTTTAGAATATAAATTTAGTTTGTAATTTGTATATTTACTTATAAATATTATAAAAATATTTTCATGAAAATTAAATCTTTACTGTTAATCTTATTTAATAGTTATGAGTAATAAAATTAAAATTTTAAAACTTTGTTTCAGAATAAACACTAAAAAATCACATGTAAAATAAACCATTTATAATATTTTTTCCCTAATTTTAATTTGTTCAAGCAATTTACATAATTTACTCTGGTAAAAGAATTAAACAAAATACCGAAGTCCGCTGCAATACCTATCTACAAAGTAAGTATTTTACTCTTATCAATTAATTAAACACACGACAACAACTCTAAAAGACCTATCAATTGTCCAATGAATTCGATTTTGAGAGGCCGAAGGAACAACCAAATTAAAAATAGTTCACCGAGGTTCGAACAAGAGAGAGTGTGATTGATACGACAAACAATCTAGTTGGGTTTGAGTTAGAGAAGGCATGATGATACGGCAAACAATTGAGCTCAGTTCGACTTGGAGAGGGCAGGACAATATGACAGTAGAGTGGCACTCATTGTTTACTTTCCTCTTAAAGTTTATTATGAGTTGAATTTACATATTCAAGACAAAATATTTCTCAAATGACTTGGGTTAAGTTTATTGTGAAGTTAAGCATTAAATTATTCCATGAGATTTTATGTTTGGATTTGTATATATTTCATGAGGAGATACAAGTTTATAATTATTAGATTTTTTCAAACTAAATAAATAATTTTAGAGAACGAAAAAGAGGAAAATGATATATTCTATAAGAAAACACAAGATTGTAATTATTAAATTTTTTCAAACTAAATAACAAGTCTTGTTTCTCTTTTTTCCTTGGCCTCAACTTGAAATATAAGGAAGCATTCTAGTGAGTGACAAGACATATTAGTTGTAAATGTATTAAGGAAAAGTTAAAGTGATTGGTTTCTAAGATTGTAACGTTATTTCATATAATATATTTTGCAAAACAATTCATGCCAAATAATTTTGCAGAAGAATGTATGCTATCTAATCATGTAAAGTTATTTGTTACCATTTAAACATCAATAATTTTGTTAGAGATTTCTATCTTATTATTTTCTTCTTTGCTTATGATATGCACTCATGATTTGACATTGACTAAATAATTAGCAATGTTCGTGGCATAGGTTGGAAGAAAAAGAAAATTGTTTTAACTCAAAGTTATATATGTTTTTTGGAAATTTACCATATAAATAGTCTTATAGTAAAGCTAAAACTAAAAAGAAAGTGACTTAAAAGCCAAACATACCAAAAACTTACTAAAACTATTCTTATTAGATTTGTACTATTACCTCTTTAGCTCATTTCAAAATTGTTATTGTAGGTTTTTTTAGATAGTGCTTTCCCTAAAATAAATTTCAACTCCATTCTTATATGTTTCTTAATAAATAGAAAATTATCTTATTTGCAATTATCACATTTTAAACGTGGAAAACCAATGATAAGGAAGTAAAATAAACCATAATAATACCATACCCCAACTTTGTAACAATATCTCTCAATACACATTATATCAATCCTCTAAACTCAATAGCATATATAAGTATAAAAAATAAAACATATAATATAAAGAAACCAACATGGAATTAAAAAAAACACAATAATACCATACTCCAACTTTGCAACAATATCTTTGAGTACACACTACATCAATCCTCTAAACTCAATAGCAAATAGAAGAGTAGCAATGCTCATATCAAAAATAGACTTTGTTTGTATCATATATTGAGCATGTAATATAAAGATACAAGGTAAGTTGATAAGTTGTTAAGATACAAGTTAAGTTGATATGTTTCTAAGATACAAGTTAAGTTGATAAGTTGTTAGAGATTATGATTGTGATTGAAAATAATATGGTTTAACTAAAACTTTGAAATAATATATCGTATATATAAAAATGAAAATGTGTTAATTTGTTTAATTTAAAAAAAAAACAAACACAATTTATTAAACAAATAAAATGTGAAAATTATTTTTTTCCTAATTTCAAAAAAAGACCAGATAAGATTCATGAAATCAAGGTTTTTATACATTCCCTAATTAAAATATTTTTATACATATCATTCTTATATATTTAAATTTAGATAATAATTGGAAAAGCAGTAAACTATTTCTTCTGGTTCAGCATTTACATGCAACCTCATCGCTGTTTCGATGTTATGAAACACCTGGTCTCACCTTTGAGATAAAAATATATTTATAATTCTTAATTTTATAATTAAGAAGAAATTTTAAATAATTTTAAGAAAAAATATTTTATTTTAAAAATTAGGATTAAAAATAGCAAGTTGAAATACAAATACAAATAAACCACCAAATATATAATCTGTGTTATTTACCCAACAAATTAAAAACAACATATTGAAGGTAGAATATGAAATTACATAAAAAGATATGAATCTTTAATAAAATGAACTGATTACATTTCAAATACAACAAGTTAAGCTATTTCCAATTCAAAATTTGGGTTGGTGTGACCATAAACTTGATTGTTACAATCGCCAATCTGCAAACAAACAAAATCCAAAGGTTATGTATTACCGATAGTTATAATCTCCCTATAAACAAACATAAACCTAAACGCCTAACAGGAATCCATCCATTACACTTACCTTTTCTCGCACCCCCTTGGCTTTTCCTGCGATAAAAGTTGCACGGTATATTTCTTCCTCCCGACCGTCCTCTGCCCATTTACTACACTTTTCTATTAGTGCTTTGTCTAGCTCATTTTTTATGCAATGAACAATAATATTGCCGAATAAGCATCTTAAATCATGGATTGCAATATCTGAATTAGCATCGACTGCTTTCCATGTTTTGTACAGGTTATATTTCAGAGCTGCACTCATCCATTCCTCGGAGTCGTGCCTCTCTCTGATCGGCGGTGTCCCTAGTTCCGAAAGGTGGCGCATCTCCTGTGTGAGTGGCCTGATCTTGCCCTCCACCAAAGTTTCGGCCTTCTTATTCCAAATGTGCTGAAGAGTGTCGAATTCTTTGTCTGCTGCTAGACTCACTAAATTGGCTGCCGGATCTGAACTGTCCAAAAAGTCTATGAAGTCCCATGCTTGGCAATACACATTCATAGCCTCATCAATCACATCACAATTTGTACGGAACTCACAGACATGGATCATACAATAGATTAATGACACTGCTCTCATCTTCCAAGACTTTTTGCCAACGTCCAGGTAATACTTTTCTTCATCTACAGCCAGCGACAGCGCAACAGCCTCACCTTCGACAGACCAGGTTTTCTCTGTTAATATTTTGATCAAATCTGAGGTATTATCCTTGCCCCTTTCTATGCCTTGCTTCATATGATTCTCCGCTTCTTTAAATGCCGGTTGATTGGCTATCCAAAGGCTGTAGGCGAATTCTCCTGGCATTCGGATGCAGTCCAACGCATCTCTGTAAATCGAAAATTGACCAGTCTCTTGTGGTAATATTGGCAATCCACACAACAAGGCGTAACTTTTACTGCTCATGATGAAAGGCCTGATCAATCCGATTACAATTTCAGAGAGAGTCCAACTTGCTTTGCTGAGTGCAACCATAAATTTCTGCACCCAAATCCTCATGGGAAACAATAAGGAATGCAGCCTTCCTAATGTGATGAAATTCACCATGACAGTTTGCCAAAATGTTCTTTCACGGCCTCTTTTCAGCCCATATAATCGGCCTTTCAAATGTCTATCCAGATCCTCTTTCACCTCAACAAGACTCCTGGTCCAAAAATCCTCCAAGTGAAATAGGAAGTATGGATTTCTTGGAAAATACATAACGGCTATTACCCATCTGAAGAAGATGACGATCCATCCTACTAGAACGAAGGCAAACTCAATAGCAACCGTTATTCTGTGCACCATATCATAATCATGTCGCGGGAGGTGAATGCATTTCCATTTAACAATAAAAATCAAGACAGAAACTGTGACTAGGAAGCCTGCAAATGAACTGAAAACTGACCTGGCCATGATATAGTCAGGTTGGGATGCACGAACTACAATCCAACACTTGAGGACGTGATCCCCAATGTTGTCACACTCTCGTTTTTCATGGGAATTACAACATGAGAGTGCTGAAGGAACCTTTTGAGAGGTGATCTTACGAATGGTTTTACCTGCTAACACCGCGCAGGTCAAGAGTAGAAGCAGCAATACACATGATATGAAGAGTGTAGTGCCGGACACTAGGAACCAGAATGATTCACTTTGCTCGGATGGCCCAGGTGAAGGCTTCTTAAATTTCCAAACAAAGTACATCTCAAGGACCATATGAAGTATGACAGCCAATACCAATCCTCCAATATCGCTCCACACACGAGTCCAGCCAGATTGGACCATACCCGGAAGCAAATAGCCTATGAATACACATATGGTAAGTCTCCGGCAATCAATTACCAGCTGATCTTCTCTCAGCAGAACGCCCACTTCCGTATTTTTTTCTTGTTTGTGGTCCTTATAACGGATATCCCAGAAATCAATCAATCCGAGCATCTGAATTGTGAGAGCGCTCAGAACCAGAGCTACACCAGGAATCCAGGGTGCCTTCCTCTTCAACGCCTTATAGACATCCCATAAAAGTAATATCAGAAACAAAATTGCGCACACGCTTGATGGCAACAGCTCTAGAATGTCATCAAAATGACTATGAGTGTGTTCTTCGGTTCCCATATTGGAAATGCCAACAACATGCGAGGGATGCCTTCACCACTACTCTGAATTCGACCTCGAATCTATCTGCCTTGCTACAAATGAGCCCGCGTCTTAATTTTTCAAGGAACAAATGCGGCCTTTAACATTCAAAAAGATATTCGGCTCGCTGTAAGTTTTGACAGAGTGTGGAAGAAATGAAAGTGGAAGCAGTACTAATTGCTGAAGATGCCTTCTGATGTAACTCTCTTGACGAAATCCGGAAGAAAAAAAACAGGTGGGCCTAGGCTCCCGTACAAAGAATGAAAGTGGCCAAACTAAACAGCTGGCCCTAGGCTCCAGTACAAAGAACAAGTAGACGAAGCTAAATTAAAATAAAGGAATTTCTAACTTTAACTATTTTATCCTAAATTATATTCTTCTATTCTTTTCTTGTTCTATGAAAAGCAAAAGATCAAGAATAAGAAAAGATATAAAATGTAAAAGATCCGGAATAAGAGAAGGACGCGAATCGCGATCTTCAGGAAAACGACTATTACGGAATTGATGAAGAATTACACAACAGGTTATCGTAAATGAGCAGCATGTTCTCCCAAAGGAGAAAGGAAAAGAAAATTATGTCCAACCTGGTGAATATATGTATTTTTATTATTTTATTATTTAAATAAAAATAAAACATATAAATAATTGAGTATCTATATATATATATATATTAAAATAAAATATATATTTTTTTAATGTGCCTATAAAATTATTAAAAAGAGGGAGATTTTCAAAAGAATTAAGGGTATACTTATTTCTTATTTGTATTGGAGTTTAAAATTGAATTAGTAAGAGTGGTAAATCTTTTTGAAAGTAATGATATTTCTTATTCTCTTTCATTTGAAAAGGAATAGGAACAAAATTCCAAACAAATTAGCTAATGAATGACTCAATTTCAAAGCTAACATTTTGGATTGGAATTGGATTTAAGAAATAGCATATTTTTTACGATCCACATGTAAGGAAACTGTAGACAAGGATTATGCTACTCATAAAGCGTGCCAAAGCAAAGGAGTTAATCGTGGGAGATAGTACAATTCTCATATGACACTCTACATGCATGAAGCAACTAATTTGAATTGATGTCTGTGAGTTGAGTTAATGTGATCCTTCGTCTCTCATGGACGTTGATGTGTAGGAGACCTTGAAAGGACATCTAGACTTATAGTTCACCTTCAAGACTGCATCAAGTATAATTTTGGTGGATTCTATGGAGATTAGAAAGAATTATGACCCTGGGTAGTGGTTGAAGTTAAGAATCTCGGTTTGAAATATAAACAGGTGTCTTTCTCACTAAAAGGCTTGAATACGACAAGTTATTGATGAGCTTTCCATTAGTTTGTTGTTTATTGAGTATTTATCCTCTCTGAATTTGTTGGTTCTTTTGCTAATGTTTCCTTAATTTGGGTTTTGGCTATCACTGAGTGTTGGGTTTCCAAATCGATGCGAGCTTTCAGGAAACAATGCCCCACCTCACTAGTTTAATTGTGTCTCTCAACTTAAAATTGGAGAGTCATCCACTCATTTTTTATAGAAGAAGGATAGGTTTACAAGTGGATTCGAGATTTTGTGTGGTGGTATTTTCTCTATCTCCTAGCCAACCCTTTTTAAGTTTAACAATTTTTCTTTACTTCATTTGGCTTTGTTTTATTAGGTTCTTTCTTTTCTTCCCATCACTTTGACTCCTTGTTGGTTTTGGGTTGGTTTCCTGGTTTTCTCTCTAGTCTCTTGTCCTTAGCTGAAATATCTCATAAGTCCCTTCTTTTCTTTGTTTTTCGGTGAAGGTTTCTTGGGATATTTCTTAAGTCTAGAGAAGTAAAACTCAATTCCTTAAACGAATATGGGTTTACTTGTCCATTTTGTTTCTTTCTCTTCCTACTCAGTTTTCTTTCTTGGGTACTTTCCCTTAGCATCAATTTTCTAGTGCTAGTTATTCTTCCCTCTACTTCATTTCCCCTTCTAATATGGTGTGCCACAGGGTCTCTTTGGGTTGCAAAGGAGGAAGGTGTAGAACCACCCCTCTTATCTAGTCCTTCATCTTCTCAATCTCAAGCTTAGATTATTACTTGTTATTCCATGACATGTTTTATGGATTCAATTGTAAAGAAGTTCGTAGAACCATCTCATAGGTTGAGGAGGAGGTTTGTTATAGCCACAAATTCACTCCAAATTACATCTTAGAGACAAAATTAAATTCGATCTTGCCAGACTTCATACATGCAAATAGTCAAATTTGTATCACCATATTACAACTCTTATGGGTAAGGTTGTTAGGTCCCTATAATACTAGTGATTCCCCCATTATTATTGTCATTGTATCCCTTATTGTTATTATTTTTCCCCTATTGTCCCCATATTGTTATTAGTGTACCCCATAGAATCTCACTATTGTTATTGTTGTGCCCTTATATTATTATTGTTTTTCATCGACTTTGATTATATTGTGACCCTTTAGACTCCTATATATAGAAAGGAGGTTTAGTCATTTGTATCATCCAAGAATTTTTCATTTATGTAATGTAAAGTAGGTTTCTCCCTCGAAGAGGCTGATTTTGAAGTCGTTGATCTATCTTTTCTATCATTTTGTGAGCTGGTTCATAACATTTGGTATCAGAGCTTGGATTCTAGAGTTTCGCTGCTCCAAATAGGGCATCATGGAATTTTCGCTATAAGTAATTTTTCTACGACATTTTAGAAGCTAAAAAAACAACCCATTTGATCCGAAATCACGATGATCCTTGAGTCCAAATTTCTAATCTTGTATCGCTATATTTTCAGAGATATGATCTAAGGAAGTTAGGGTTTTTGCAGGCTTCCGAATTACATCCCAAATATGTGAACTTGGGAAAATCACCATAACTTTCTCTCTAAGTATCAGATTGAAAGTTCGTAAGAAATTACAGAAAGAGGATGGAATTTATTTCTCTGTGCATCATTTTCAGGACCGAATTTTGAAACAATGACACAAGGCACTTCATACAAGTTCACTCTACTAAAAAAGTGTATAATTAGGTCATCTTGGGATATTGGGCATAACTCTTTCTTGGAGAATCCATTTCAATCAAATTGGTGGCATTGGAAAGAGGACTTAGAGGGCTAACACAATTCACAATTTCAGACCTCAGAGATCTGAAATTTCAAAGATACAGTAGATTCAATACGAGCTCCTACAAAGTAAAAAAATGTGTGTGGTTTTTTTAAAATTTTGCATAAGTTTGGTTTGCAATATTAGTTTGAAGGAATTAAAAGGGCATAGTGAAGCATACTTATCATTAATTGATGCCTCGAAGAAAGCAAATGGGAACACCTAGTAAGAAACCTGAAATATCTATCATGACTCATGAAGAAGAGGAAGAAATGAAACATGATATATCAAAATTATGAGACCAAGTGCAACAAAATTCACTCTCACAAAAAGTAACAGAAGCTAAGATGGATGGTTTAAAGAAAGGTATGGAAGCTAAGATGGATGGCATGGAAGATAATATGGATGGTTTAAATAAAGGCATGGAAGCTAAGATGAATGACGTGGAAGCTAAGATGGATGGTTTAAATAAAGGCGTGGAAGTTAAGATGGATGGTTTAAAGAAAGACGTGGAAGCTAAGATGAATGACATGGAAGCTAAGATGGAAGGAAAAATGAAAGATTTGAAGACATATTTGACAAAGTTGCTACAAGAAATGTTTACTAATTGCGAAAGGGTAGTAAAATAAACTCATGATGAGAACAAAATAAATGTTAATCATGATTTCATAGACTCCAATGTTGGATTGAAGACCAATAATGTTCCAAAGATCGATATGAGGAAGTTTGATGGCAAGGATCCCATAACATGGATACTACAGATGGAGCAATATTTTGATCTCCATAATGTGCAAAACACACAAAAGGTACGCATTGCAACTTCATATTTGGAACCAGATCAATTTGTATGGTATCGATGGATTTTTTATCGTAAACAAATTGTCACTTGGGCAATTTTTACGGAAGAAATGATAGCACATTATGAGGATAGAAAAAGTAACACCTTTTTTATCCAATTGATAAATCTAAAACAAAATGGTTCAATGATGAAGCACATTGAGGACTTCCAAAAATTGAATATAAGGGTAAAAGATATTCCAGAGGAGCATATGATTGATGTGTTCATACGGACTTTAAAGGATAACATCCAACATGAGGTTTTCCTTTGGGAACCTGATTCATTGGAGAAAGCATTCAGGTTCGCAAGAAAAATGGAAAGAAAAATTATGGCAACCAGGGAGCCTGCTACTCACAACTATAAATATGGAAGTGTTGTTGCCCCTAGCCTTCCACAACCTACAAGGTTGACACCACAACAATTGGAAGAAAAAAGAGAAAAAGGACTTCGTTATAGTTGTGGTAGAAAATACACTAAAGGTCATAAGTGCGTAGAGAAGAAATTATTTTACATAGATTGTGAAGAGGAGGATGGAAAGGAACAAGAAACATCAAAAGAAGAGGATATACACCAGGAACAAACCCTAGAGAAAGAATAAATGAATACCACCATATCTTGTAATACACTAGCTGGAATTAGCACTCTTCAAACTATCAATATAGAAGGACATATCAAGAAGAAAAAGGTAATAGTGTTGATTGATTCGAGCAGTACCCATAATTTTATTAATTGTAAGATATCCAAGGAATTGAATTGCTTCCTATATCCAGCACTAGAGTGTCAAGTGATGGTTGCAAGTGGAGGAATCATAAATTGCTCTGGAAAGTGCCATAATATCAAGTTATCCATGGGAGCATATGTATTGAATAGTCCAATGCTTTCCATTCCAATGGGTGGTGCTGATGTTGTATTAGGAGTCCAATGGCTACAATCCTTGGGTACAATATTTTTTAATTTTCAAGAAATTTTCATGAAATTTTGTTCAGAAGGAAAGGAAGTTGAATTAAGAGGTACCGCAGGGAAACCGAGAAAGATAATCAACTCTAACGGAATGAAAAATATTATAAAGAAAGAACAATGAGGTGTAATTACACAATTATGTTCGCTAGAGGTTCCCACATCGAAATCATCTATTTCTGTAGATCTTCAAAAAGTCTTGGACACTCATTCCAAGGTATTTGAGACTCCCAAAGGCCTCCCACCTATTCATGATCATGATCATGTTATTCATTTGATTCTACGAAGTGTTCCTCCAAACATCAGACCTTACAAATATCCCTATGCCCAAAAGAGTGAAATTGAACATATGGTTGCAGAAATGCTAAAGGTTGGTATAATTCAACCTAGTCAAAGTTCTTTCTCTGCTCCAGTAGTATTGGTGCACAAGAATGATGGATCATGGCACATATGTTCGGATTATATGGAGCTCAACAAGCTCACTATTAAAGATAAATTTCCCATTCTTTTCATTGATGAATTATTGGATGAATTGCATGGATCAATTTACTTCACCAATGTTATGAAACCAGCTCAAGAAAAGATAGATCAACGCCTTAGAATTCAGCCTCTTCGAGGGGGAAACCTCCTTTACATTACAT
>APFE030723970.1:0-56325 GCA_000404065.3 Pinus taeda
GGGAGCTACAACCCCCTTTGCTCTTGTACTAGCCGATCCATTTACTAGTACACAGGCTGCTACCTGCTACAATGCTCCAAAGATTCCCCTTTGCTTTTTTATTAGCTTAAGTACTAGTACGTAGGCGCTGGCCTACAATCTTCTCTCCTCCAGGTACCACGTTTCATCAATTTTCATACTAGATCCATAAACATCAAATGATCATCAAGTACTAGTAAGTCACCCAGATAACCAGATCCACAATAACAAAAAACTAAACCCAGAACACCTTCTGTGGCGTCTCCTGTGGCGCCTCCTGCGGCGTCTCCTACGGTGCCTCCTGCGGCATCTCCTGCGGCGCCTCCTGTGGCGTCTCCTGCGGCACCTCTTGTGGCATCTCCTGCGGCGCCTCCTACGGCGTCTCCTACGGCGCCTCCTGCGGCGTCTCCTACGACGTCTCCTGTGGCGCCTCCTGCAGCGCCTCCTACGTCACCTCCTGCGGTGCCTCCTGCGGCGTCTCTTGCGGCGCCTCCTGCGGTGTCTCCTTCGGCGCTTCCTGCAGCGCCTCCTGCAGCGTCTCCTGAGAGATCACCCTTCAAAGATTCGCTTTCCACTTCAATTTCATATAGATCGAGCTTTTGAAACAATAACCCAATATTTCAGATCTTAAGATATTCAACCCAAAAGCATACTCAAGCCAAATTATCTCCTTTGCTTTATATAGGTAAGCTCTTCCTCAAATCATGGACCAATACCACGGGCCAAAACCATAACAAACCAATACCATCAACTCAATACTACGGATCAACAAGTCTGTCGAGATGCCATGGTCCAAAAACCATAGGTTCAAATTCCAAGGACTAACTACCATGGACCAAAGGTAAGTTTTCCCACATGAAATAAACTTTTCTCTGCATAAAATTCCGTGAACTTTTCTCCACATGAAATAAACTTTTCTCTGCATAAAATTCCGTGAACTTTTCTCCACATGAAATAAACTTTTATAAACTTTTCTCTGCATAAAATTCCGTGAACTTTTCTTCTCATCATATTGAGAGCCATGCCATGGGTGTTGCCATCAAGTACAACACTTTAGCCATAATGCCAACAATCTCCCCCTTTGGACTTGATGGCAAAGCTTACTTGTGAACTGTCATCTGATCCCTTTTTGTTGTCCGGTAACCCATGCACTCTGTCACATCTGATATTTCTTCTGTAGATTCATCTGAATGTATACAAGTGAGATGATCTTCTATGAGAGGGTTGCCATCAAGTACAACACATGCATCATAATGCCAACATTTTGGATATGCAATGATTTCATGGATGAGTAGAAAATAAGTTCTTATTGCATTAAGTAGTTTTGAAGCAGAATATGTTGTTGCATGCGAAGTAGGAAAAAAGTTGTTTGGTTAAGAAAACTCTTGTTAGATTTGTTTGAAATCCTCTAGAAACTACGGTGATAAACTGTGATAATCAAAGTAGCATCAAGATGTGTGAAGACCCAGTGTTTCATGCAAGGACAAAGCATATCAATAACAAGTATTACTACATTAGGATTTTGGTACAAGATGGGGTCGTGAAGCTACAATATATTCTAACAGATGAACATGTAGCTGATGTGTTGACGAAATCTCTTCCGAATAAGAAGTTTGAAATTTTTAGAAGCATGCTTAAATTGGTTGATGTTAGATATTTGGTTGATAGGGAGAGATGAATCATATTCTGGAAAGATGCTTGGGAGGACATCTGGCCGACCTATGTGTTGATGTTTAGATCCCAAAGTAGGGAGAGTGGCATTGGTGATAGAGGTCCAATATTGGATACACGCCTAGATCTGTGGGTTGGTGATAAAGCTTAAAATCCTGATGGTACCTAGAGTGGCAATAGCTTGAGTTCACCTTAGCCCCAACAGATTAGAATACCTTGGTCAAGTATCTAATCTATAGCATTGTGTGTGCTAGAACTCTTCGTAGTTCATATCATTTTGAGATCTCCCATGTACCTTTATGAGTATGTAATTATGAATACCTCCCTAGTCAAGAGGAAGTGTTGAAGAATGTAACTAGTGTCGTTATTTATAATTTTATTTGTCAAAAGAAATTTTATTATTAAAGAAAATGTTGGAATCATAATTGTCGTTACACTAAAACTCGCAGGTGTTAGTAAATGGACACATTTCCAAAGTTAATAGATCCATGAGAGGTGGTTAAACACATGTCACGAAACACACAAGGATCATTGGTTTATCCAATGTCCAACAATTTCCCCCCAGTGCGAGTTGAGTGTGATTTGAACTCGAGACCTTTGGCTCTGATATAACTTGTTGGAATCACATTTTCAATTACACCAAACCCTGCAAGTGTTAGTAAACTGATGCCTCGCTAGAGTTAATGGATACATGAGAGGTGGTTAAGCACATGTCATGAAACACACAATGAGCATTGGTTTTTCTAATGTCCAACAATCTCCCCCCTGGCATGAGTTAGATGTGATTAATGTTGGGTGTGTGTTATGTTCTTTCCATGATTGATCGCACGTGTGACCGGGTCATAGGGGGGCGATAAGCCCCTTGCATAGGGTCCGGGGCAGCACCCCAAATTTTTTTTTGGACCCTATAATAGGTGGGCGGACCTACCTATGGTTTTGTGCATGGAATTTGCACATGGTTTTGGGCATGATGGTTTTCTGCCCATGGTATTTTGTAGATCCGATCAAGGGAAATACGTTTATCTTCTAATCCAGGGTTAATAGATTGGGGGTTATGAATGCTTTGACATGTATATATATGTATTGTAACATTTATAGGATTATAATGAAAAATCAATCTGGTAGTCCTAGTTTTGGAATCTAGGGGAAAATATTTGTGTATTTGTTTTATGTTCTCACCATTATATATTTTTTTGTTTTAAGAATTCATTTGCAGTTAATTTTTGTATAGGGTTAAAACCTACATTTGGTATCATAGTTGTTTCAACTTCAACGGGATGCCTTTATTGCTGAGGGGTTTTTCTCGGGTCTGTGGTAGACCATGTTTAGTGGGAGATCTATGGGATTGATTCTTCAGATGAAAGAAGATGTTGAGAAGTGGAAAGATAAAGATAAAGATAAAGATATTTAATGGTCAGAGTTTTGAGTTGTGGAAGCTCAAGATGGAGGATCAACTGGTGGAAAAAGATCAATGGATCGCAGTAGATCCAAGTACTGAACCAATGACAATGTT
This sequence comes from Pinus taeda, assembly GCA_000404065.3. Lineage (NCBI taxonomy): Eukaryota > Viridiplantae > Streptophyta > Pinopsida > Pinales > Pinaceae > Pinus > Pinus taeda. Next base: position 3,203 of record APFE030723970.1, read on the forward strand.
AGCAGAAGACTGGGTGAAGTTGGATAAGAAGGAAAAGAGCACAATTCGGTTGTGTATCTCAGATTTAGTATTGTTGAATGTATCAAGGGAAGCTATGATGAATGATTTGTGGGTCAAGTTAGGTACTTTGTACAAATATAAGTCTTTGGTTAACAATTTGTTCCTGCAAAAAATGTTATATAACCTAAGGATGAAGGATGGAGACTTGGCAACAGAGTATCTGAACACCTTTAATACTGTGGTAAGCCAGTTGTTATTTGTTGATATAAAAATTTCAAACGACGATAAGTGCATCAATTTGTTTTGTTCTCTACCAAATTCGTGGGATATTCTGGTTGTTGTTATAGGTAGTAATACAACCACCTTGAAGTTTGATGAAATATTCTCATCCTTGTTGTCGGAGGAGATGAGACAAAAAAATATGGAGAGCTAGAATGGAGATGTCATGTCTGTATGAGGATGGTCCCATAATAGAAATAAAAATAATTCCTTGGGTGGGAGATCTAAATATAGAGGGAGATCTAAAGCTCCAAGAAAACTTGTAAATGTATGTTGGAAATGAATAAAGGAAGGACACTACAAAAAGGACTGTAGATCTAAGCTCTTAAGAAAGGAAAGGGATCTGATGCTTCTCCTTCTGTAGAGGAAAAAACCACCTCATATGAAGGTGGGGATGTGTACCTAGCTTCTTCTTCAAGTACACATGTAGATCATGAGGCATGGTTGATTGACTCAGGTGAAAGGATGAATCCTTTCACTTAAGTCCCCATAGGGAGTGGTTTTGCAACTATGAGAAATATGATGTTGTTGATGTCTTCTTAGGGGATGATAGGAGCACCAAAATCATCAGATGCAGAAAAATCAAATTGAAATTTCAAGGTGGAAGGATTAGAACACTTCCTGGTGTTATGCATACCGCTACATTGGCCATAAATCTATTTTTATAAGCAAGATGGATGATGCAAGTGTAAAAATAATGTTTGAGAAAGATACCTCCAAGATGGTTCGGGGAGAATTGGTATTGATGTGGAGAGTTTGGATTGAAACTTTGTGCAAGCTTCTGGGTATAACTATTATTAATGGACACAACAATTCTATGGTTCCTGAAAGTGGAGCAGAAAACCTAGTGGTCTCTGGAGAAAATACCATGTTATGGCATCAAAGGCTTGGACATATTGGAGAGAAGAGCTTTCAAATACTGCATGGTAAAGGTATGGTAGAATGTATATATAATTTATCTCTAAATTTCGATTTCTGTGAACATTGTGTATATGGGAAGTATAATCGGGTAAGTTTCCCCTCTAGTGCTAAGAGGATGAAAGGGATATTAGAGATTTTACACAATCATGTGTTTGGACCTGTGTCAATTCAATGCTAGGTAAGTATGTGTACTATGCATCCTTTATAGATGACTTCTCAAGGAATACATGGATATATTTCCTGAGGAAGAAATCTAAAGTCTTTGATAGGTTTAAATAATTTAACACTTTGGTGGAAAATCAGACAGAGAAGAAGATCAAGGTGTTGGGGACATATAATGGCGGAGAGTTCTGCAAGAATGAATTTGAATAGTTATGTAAGATGTGTGGTATAGAACGACTGAAGAATACTCCATACACACCTCAACAAAATGGAGTTGCAAAAAGAATGAACAAGAAGTTTATGGAAAAGGCAAGAATCATGCTCAGTGGTGTCAGGTTAGAATAGGAATGATGGGTAGAGGCATTGGAGAGTGTATGTTACCTAATTAACAGATCAGCTTCATCAACGTTGGAGGATAATACTCCACATGAGATATGGCCTGGTAATAAACCCTATCTATCACATCTAAGGGTATTTGGTTGTGATGCATATATACATGTTCCAAAGGAGAAAACCAAGTTGGATAGTAAATCTGAAAGGTGCATCTTTATTGGGTATAAGGATGGTTTAAAAGGTTATATGCTTTGGAACCTAGAAACAAAGAAAGTTGTGTACAACCAAGATGTGGTGTTTAGAGAGGTGAAAGATGTTATTAAACATGAAGTCCTACCTAAGGAACATGAGAAGATAGAGTTTGATCTAAAGGAGGACGAATCAAACTCTACAACAAAATTGGAATTAGAAGAGGAAGAGCCACAAACTCTAACTTTGAGAAGATCAGTTTGAGAGAGAAGGAAGCTAGAAAGGTATAGTCCATCTAATTTCTATTCAAAATTTTATTTATATATTACTGATGATGATCCCATAGCTATCAGGGAGGCAATAGATTCATAGGATGGAAAAATTTGGAAAGAGGTCATGGTTGATGAAATGACATCTTTGGACAAAATTGAGGTAGGGATTTGATGGAGTTGTCAGCTGAAAGGAAACCCATTGGAAGAAATTGGGTGTTTAAGAAGAAGATGAATGCAAAAGGGAAAGTGGACAAATACAAAGCTCGGTTTATAGCAAAATGTTATATTCCTAGGTGTCGAAAATTGATTTTGGTGATATTTTTTCTCCTGTTTCCAAGTTAGCTTCTATTAGATTACTTTTATTTGTTGCTGTTGCTTTTGATTTTGAGGTAGAACAGATAGATGTGAAGACAAAATTTCTTCATAGGGATTTGGAAGAAGAGATATACATGAATCAACCTAAAGGACTTATGGTGAAGGGCAAGAAAGAACTAGTATGCAGGTTAAAAAAGTCTCTGTATGGGTTAAAACAGTCACCAAGGATGTGGTATCAGAAATTTGATACATATATACGAGGACTTGCTTCACGAGAAGTAAAGCAGATCACCATGTGTATTTTAAATTAATCAGTGACCATGTTATTTATTTGGTCTTGTATTTGGATGATATGTTGTTGATTGGAAATGACAAAGAAATTATCCAGAATTTGAAGACCCAATTGTCCTCCAAATTCGACATGAAGGATCTTGGTGCAGTAAACTATATTTTGGGCATGGAAATTAAATGAGATCAGGCAAAGAGGAAGCTTTGCTTAAACTAGAGGAAGTATGTTGAGAAAATATTGCATAGGTTTAATATGTAGGATAGTAAACTGGTGAAGTTTCCTATTCTTGTCGGTGTAAATTTATCTGGTGAACAGTGTCCTAAGACACAAGAACAGGAAGAGGAAATATTTCGTGTTCCATATGCAAGTGAAATCCGTAGCTTGATGTATGCAATGTTCTGTACTTGACCAAACATTACACATGAAGTGGGAGTATTAAGCAGGTTTATGTCAAAACCAGGGAAGGAGCACTAGACAACAATGAAGTAAGTTTTTAGGTATTTGCATGACACTAGTGATTATGGTTTGTGCTACCAAGGAAGACCAGGATTAGATAGAGTTTTGGACATCCTTGAATTTTTTGATGCAGACTGGGTTGGAGATCTAGATCGGAGAAGATCTATAAGTAGGTATGTGTTTAACCTATTTTAAGGAGCAGTCAGTTGGATGAGCAAGAGACATTCTGTAGTGGCACTTTCAACTACAGAGACAAAATACATGGTAGCCACTCATGCAAGCAACGAAGTAGTTTAGTTGCATAGATTTTTTTTAATTATGGGGTTATTACAACAAGCTATAATGATATATTGTGACAGCCAGAGTGCAATTTTCTTGGCAAAGAACCCTTCTCATCATTCAAAGACAAAGTATATTGACGTTCAATATCACTTTGCGAGGGATATGGTTGAGGACAAAAAGGTGTTGCTAGTAATGGTGGACACTTTGAAGAATGTTGTAGTTGCATTGATGAAGTATGTGAGCACTGAGAAGATTTCTTGGTATAGAGAAACAATGGGCATTGCAGGGTTGGACCAATGACTAAGGCCTCCTCTAACCCCCTGTGTGGAAAAGAAAACAATAAGTGGGAGAATGTTGGTGTGTGTTATATTCTTTCCAAGACTAGTCGCACGCGCGGGGGGGGCGAATAGGCGGGGCGATATCCCCCCCCCTGTTTGTTGCGTTGGGGCAATAGGGTGGTCACTCGGGGGGGGCAACAGTCTCCCCTATTAGGGGGTTTACTGGGTGGTGGTATCCCCCCTTCATGAGGTTTGGGGCCACACTCCGATTTTTTATTTAGACACTATAATAGGTGGGTGGACCTACCTATGGTTTTGTGCATGGGTTTTACACATGGTTTTGGGCATGATGGTTTTCTACCCATGGTATTTTATAGATCTAGTCAAGGGAACTACAATTATGTTCTAATCCAGGGTTAATGGATTGGGGTGTGCTTTAACATGTATATATATGTATTGTAACATTGAAATGAATATAATGAAAAATCAATCCAGTAGTCCCAGCGTTGGGATCTAAGGGAAAATCCTTGTGTATTTTTTTATTTTCTCATCATTGTATATTTTCTATTTCAAGAATTTGTTTGCCAGTAATTCATGTATAGGGTTAAAACCTACTTAAAATGTCTTATTAAATCATGGGTTCCATGCTTGGGTCAGTGTTTTCTAGGTCAATCTCACCATTGAAGGATTTTAGGTTTTTCCTTGAGTTAGTAGAGTCATTATCATTTTTATTATACCCTTCTTGGACTTTTATATCATGTAAAAAGTACTATTTTTGAGTCAAAAATGTTATTTTTCACCTGCACACCAAGTTGGCCCTATCCCTATGAAGTCGACCTACATTAGCGTAATTCAACTCAGCAAAAAGGCTATATATAGAGAGGTTGTTTGATCTACAAGAAAGAGAAGTAGAAAAGGGAGCAAATTAGTTGGAGAAGGATGAAAGAAGTTAGGAAGAACTAAAAACGAGTTATTGTGCTATCTATCTCTCACACATGCAAAGTTTCTAGGTAGTTTGTGGGGTCAAAATTATGAATCTACTGCAGGTCCAAAATTTTATAGTTAGTGATCGAAAATCTGTTGCTAAGGGGACGAAATTATGGATTGTAGTTGACATTGGGACGTTTTCACTTGGAAATTTTTATAGGGATAATATATTGGAAGGAAATATTGACTTGGTGATTGGAGGAGGTCTTTGCCTAGGTCCAAAGGGTCTTGGATTGTCTCACCTTGATTTGAATCTACTAGTGGAGGAGTTGGAGTGAGTTTTCCCTTTGAAGGGGTTTTGCCTTGGTTGAGTGCCTGCATCTTGTGTCTCCTGTTCTTGTGGTCTTCATATACATATAATTTGGTAATTTCTTGATGAAAGATAAACTAATAAAAAAGTAAAAAAAGCCAACGTAATTCACAAGTAATTATCCAATGAATAAATCAAATCCTAATTCCCATAAGCATTAATTTCTCAACACATCCTTTCCTACACTTTATTACCTACATATAAGAAAATACAACACTAGTTTTATCCACAATAATGTTAAAAATGTAATGTACTTTTATTTTAAGTTGAGGATGGTAAAAAAAAGAAAAGAAAGAAAACCAAACCTTACTTTATATAAAATTTTATAAAGAAAAATTGAATATATATATATATAATATATATATATATATATATATTCATTCTCAAAAACATTGAAATTGGAAAGCTGAGTTAGGATGGCATTTTAATTGCTTATGAAATTAATAAAATAAAATTTCATTATCCTACTTCTAATATAGTCGTATTAGCATATCTAAAATCTATATGTTCATAGCGTTAACGTAATGATCAATTTAAAATCAATATTTTAAAATGGTGCATGTACTTACAATAAGTCATTGACTTATTATTAAGTAGTAGGAGATACATGTATTTTAGATACCACTTAAGGACTATCCCTCTAACCATAAGCTACTTGGAGGCCAAAATAATGGATACCTCCATAATGGATGTATTAATGATCCATAATTATTATGGATGATCAAGAGTTTGCTTGATAATAGACTGCAAACACAAGCTACAAAACAGATTGCATACATTTGAATTACTATTGAAAAGGATATATGTACCTATAAGGATCCTTTCTTGATATTGAGAGATGCATTTACATAAGAGATCAAAGGTGTTATCATGCCTACTCTAAGGCTCTAATGGTGGATGTATTGATAATTGATCTGTTAAAATCACATGGAATTGAAACGACTAATGTGGAAGATAAGCATTAGAGTACATATATTATTGAGATGATATACATTTATAGTACATGGTGTGACCCTTGGATTCATATTCCAAGTGGTATCTTGGATTTCTGTGGCTATTCACATTCCACACCAACCCATAGATGATTAGGTGTCCAACATTCCCCCCCTTAATCTGAAGGGGTATGTATGAGTCCAATAAGAGAGACATAATACAAAATGTGCAAAAATGCATGATAGCACTAGGTTGATTGTGCTCTCTAGAATGTTGGTATAAGGGTGTGGTTTAAGGATGAACACCAACACAGGAACACTTAGTGCAGTTCCCGGAACTCTTCCAAATCTGGCATGAAGTTGAGGTCTTCTACTAGAGGAAGTTCTCCTCATGTTTTGAATAGGGAAGCCTTCAACCTTGAAAGGGAGGCCTCACCCCGCATAAAAAGGGAGAACCTCAACCTGAAAAGGGAGGCCTCGCCCCGCATAAAAAGGGAGAACCTCAACCTAAAAAGGGAGGTCTCAACATGTGATGGTTTAAGGATGACCAAAAAATCTGGAATACTTAATGCAATTCCTAGAACTCTTCCAAAACTGACAAGAAGTTGAAGTCTTCTACTAGAGGAATTGTCCCTAATGTTATGAAGAGATGTCTCAACCCCGCATATATGGTTTAAGGTTGATTATCAACTGAACGTATGCTCAGGGGCATCTTTGTCTCTGGCTACAACTCTAAATCTGTATGGCAGGTTGTGGATTAGGCTCGCTTGATGTGGATTTGAAGCTTGTAGACGACCATCACTCCCCCCCCCCCCTGTCAAAGACAAGGTGAGTTGATGGAGAAAACTCAACTACAAGATTGTTCAATACTCTAGAACGAGTTCTGACATATGACTAAAATATCTTCTTGGTTTTTGATGCCCATTACCAAGAAGTGATCCATCCAAGATGATCTTTGTTCTTCCAGGAGGCTTGTTTCTAAAGCATATGTTTGAAGAATGAGTGGTTTTATGACAATGCTCACATGGATGAATATTAAAATTGTGATCTTTCATATGGCCAACTCTGTCGCAATGTTGGCGTTTAACATTTTGTTGTTGCTGCTATGAAAAGGAACATAATCTGAAACAGCTGAAGGTGAACTGTCATGAAGAAATCCAACGCTTTGACACTGGATGGGCTTTGAGTAATCTGGAATATGAAAGCAAACCTCCTTGTCATATCCAAGTCCAGTTTTGTGCTTATTGTGGACAAGCTCTTCCCAAGGTCTGATGATTTTCTTGGGAAGTGCGGGCTGAATTTTTGCTTCTGCATGCAATTCTACTCTTGAACTAAGCATTGAATTTGAATCAACCTCAAATTTATATTCTTGTTGCTGACATGAGTCTATCTCAATGTTCTGAACAGAAACATGTTCAAAATACTCTAATACTCTATTAATTCTGGTCATTTTCATTGAACACATCAGGTGAATCTCTCGAATTATATGGCTAAAGCGGTTGCAATGATAAAAAATACCCTTTATGGAGTATTCCTATGCCAGTCGATGGAGGCTCGGTAAAATAAGTATAGTAGAGGTGAAGATAATAATTTTTCCTATGATACCATGGGATGGAAATTTTCCTTCCAATAAATCATCCAAAAATTTGCCCCTTTGAAATGAGTGACTCAGCCCTCCAAAGGAAATTCGACCCTCTGGTATATGATGCAATAAATTGATGAAAATATATCAGATGGTTGCCACTAGGAATAGAACACTTGTAATGAGATCCCATTGATAATAAGATTGAATTTATCGATCTGGAGGTGTTATTGAAACCAACCCGACTCTCTAAACAAATTGTTATTGGAATCAAAAGAACTCGTATTTTCCAAGAATAAGTTGCTACAGGGATAGGAAAAATGGTTCCAATAGGAACTTCAAATCTAGATCACAAACAACCAATGACTCCTTTGAATTTGGTCTCCTCTTGATTAATAAACAAATACTATTCGACTCCCTTCAATGATTCAATCCTTTTCTTATATACAGAGATAGGAAATGGATGAATACTTTGATCCCTTTAAAAAATGGTGACTCTGCTACAACCACAAAAATATGATCCACTAAGATTTTAATTTTGTAATAAATTATCCAATTTGACATCATTCCATGGGAGAGTGCAACAACTTATAGATTGAGTCAAGAGTTAATGCAAAACCAAAAATATGACCATAATATATCTGCATATCGTTCAATGCACATTTGATTGTTATGCATCTCTACGCTTGCCAATGCTCGAGGTTCTACTCTAGCTGCAATGGTATGACAAGCCCATGTTGTTGGCTTGACTCTATAAATTTCACGTAGGAAAACCAAATGCTGCAACGGTTCATTAATCAGGCTGATCCACAATCTATAACTCTTCCTCAGTATTTCAAATAACGCTTCAAGAATACCTTATAAAAACGTTTGGCAATGGAATAGTGTTGGCAAAGTCTGTATGCTCAATCATATTCTTGATGGTCTGAGATTCAAATGCCATGACATTAGACTATTAACATGGAAATGGAGGTGGAAGGTTAACATAAGGGGGAGGCCTCTCAAGGGACGCTGAAATGGAATTCCCAGCTTACTGTGATGTGAACCATGAGAATTTTGAGAGGGTATTGGTCAAAAGAATTGGCACAACCCTGGTTGAAACAAATGACACAACCTTTTAAGCTTAGATGTGGGCATAATTCACTTAAGAAGACTGCAAACATCAACCTGAGGTTTCAACAATGGGTCTCTCAGCAAGGACACATGCATACAATTTGCAGCAGTAATAAATAGACCATTTCAAGGCATCAAAGATCCAATTTTAAATCCTCCATGGCACTGCAAAGCGATAGACAACCTTGTAATACAACAAGAAACTCAAAAACAACATTCCGGGGTCTTGGGATTTTATTCCAAATCAATTTTATAAAAACAAATCTTGCAATTTATTATATCATCGCTTTATTCTAAGTAACACTTCAACACTAGCATACAGAACTCAACGGAGCTAATCGAAATGAATGCAGTGTCTAATTTTTCAATGTTTTCAACCAAATTCACAACGTCCAACACAATTCAATGTATACATCCCACATATCAAGAGCAACGACCAGAATGACACGCAGAGAAAGGCCACACACACATAGTGGCTCACACTTGAGCAGGGTAGGAATTCGCCCGCTCTAATACCATGTTAAACTCACACAGAATGCAAACAACTAATGTGGAAGAGAATCATTAGAGTACATATATTATTTAGATGATATACATTTATAGTACTTGGTGTGACCCTTGGATTCATATTCCAAGTGGTCTCTTGGACTCCAATGGTTGTTCACATTCCACACCAAGCCATAGAGGATCAAGTGTCCAGCATGATCCATCAATGTAGACAACTATTGTGGAGGGTCATTTCTTTGTCCAATAAAAGACAATGTGGGTGACTGAATAAAATTATAATCGAAAAAATAGTATATGGTTATTTTGGATGCACAAACATTGATTATACAATTTTTATAATAAAAAATCAAAATTTTAATAATGATCCAATAAAAAAAATGAAATTTATATTATTCATTAATCCGTTGGAGATTTAAATGACTATCCAATTCAAGAACTTTTTAAAATATTAAAATTCTCAAAATTTAGGATAAAATTATTTAAAAATAATCATTTTTAATAATAAAAAATTATACCATTACAAAATAGATTCAAATATGAACCCATTAGACTTCAAATATGAAGCCATTAGTGTGGGTCTAATAGATTATCTTTAAATTTATTGAAGTTTTTTATTGGAGTTTTTCCTTATTAAAGTTCTAGGTTTAAAAATAGTAAAAAAACTATTATTTTAGTTAAAAAAAACTCTTGACCAAAATGAAAATTTTATAAACTTCCCACAATTTTTTTTTCATAATATAATTATTTAAAATTAACATACTATTGGCCAAATTGTAAAACTCTTACTCTAGATTCTTCTTATTTTTAGACGTTCTCATTATCGTTTCTTATCATGCCTCACTCTAGATTACCAAATAAAATTGTCTTCTTAATGAGATATAAGTTTGTAATACTTGTTATTAGGATATTTATTTGGATGGTCATGTAATATAAATGCATTATAACATGTGGAGTATTTTTCAAGGATTTACTGTTTTCCCTGTATATATATAATGTAGGCGAATATTCAATTTAAAAAACATGTAATTTATTATTAAAATTTCTAATTTTTTTACTAATATCATTTATTTAATCATATATATTAAAAAAAAATAGAAGTTCTTTTAATGAAAATAACAAACTTATATATATTTAAGTAATTGGAAATTCAACCCTACTAAACATGTCTCACCAAACCTTTAAAAAAAATAAAAAATTTTACAATCTTATTAACTAAATATAATTTTCTAAAATTTTATAATACATTTAATTTCATATTTTTTTTTAATATACCTAAATCTATTAAAATTATTAATAAAAATACACACTTCTACAATACAGAATATAAAAATATTAATAAAAATACCCCAATAATACCTCAAGTTTCTTTTTCATATACCGTCTCTAAGTCTTTCATTTCCCCTCTCACACTCGTCCATTTTTTAATTAAAATATAATAAATTGGATTTCTTTTTGGGTGAATATACATTTCCACGTCTCATAATCAATCATGTTGGTATAAGTTTGATCTCACCACCATCATTAATATATAATGAGAAACTTATATCAATGTAAATTAATTTCATTTAAAACCCCTGAATCATTATTACTATCATCAATATAATATTTAAAAATTAGGAAAATATATAAAATTGGCAAATAATGCTTGCCCCCCTTTGTTTTGTGAACGATTATATCATCGCCCCATCTCGAGTTAGGAGTAAAATCATATGATATCCATGTGCACTTCTTGGAATTGAGGTTCCTTTTACGAAGACACAATGAATATTTTCTATATGTCTATATATATTACATAAAAGCCAAAATTGACGGTGTGTTCGAACAAATAACAAATATCTATCATTTTATTTATTTTGAGTAATTTGGTGAATAATTTATTTAAAAATTAACTTATTTTATGATAGATTAAATTTACAATCATATTAAAAATATTAATGTAGCAGATATTTTTTTTTTCAGAGAGAAAATCAACATGTATATTATATTAAGGAAATATAATGAGCTGTAACATGAAAGGCCATATTAAACCAGCCATAACCTGTTCCTGATGACAATAGAGGCGTTGCTTTTGAGCCTATAATAAGCCAGAAACTGATACCATAAAGAGGTCACAGACCATACAAAAAAAAACTATAAACATGTTCACAATGTCCATCCAGAACTTTAAACAAGATGAAGAAAACCACATAGATTTAAGCATGACCGAAAAAGAGGAAAAAACATGTCAGTCTGGCGCAGCCAGCGCTGTTATGAAGACCAACACCGAATCAATAGGAGCATTTGACTCCTAGAAAAAGCGAGCATTTCTCCACTTCCAGAGAAACCAGCAGGTAAGGATAAATATCGATCTCCAAGCTGGAACCTGTTCACTCCACCACTTGAAAGCGACCTGTACAGAGGAGAAAATTTGATGAGGAAAACCATAAGTTAAGGAAAGTTCATACCATATTTTGGCCGATGCCGGACATTGAAAAAACATATGGATGTTTGTTTCAGGTGCTTGACAGCACATGACACATCTCCCAGGACCCGTCCAACCTTTTCTCTGTAGAAACTCCCATGAAAGGTTCCTATTGGAGAAAACCAACCAGGAAAATAAAATAGCCTTGAGCGGACATGAAGATTTCCAGAACTTCGAAGGAAACCAAGGCATAGGGAGCGGCTGTAGCGTTGACGAGGCAATTGCATATAGATCTTTTATAGAGACTGGCTGAGTGGAGCGCGACTTCGACCATACCAAAACATCATTGGTCCCAGACTGTTTGATTCCTTTTACATCAAAAACCTTTAATGCCGAAACCCATGGATGACACAGTGTGGGAGGCAGATTGAGTTCATCGGATGTCTTCCAAACAGGCGTCGATGAGGACCATGCGTGAATTAGCTTGTTCCATGTGAATAAACCCCATGAGTGCAGGAAGGAAATGAGGTTAGGAGAGAGAGAATCTTCCAGTACGAGAACAGTGGGTTCCAAGCCAATAAGTATAGAGGAGCCTGTGTTAATGTGCCATCTAAGGAAATAAAAAAACAGCTCCTGTATCTTTCTATAGCCAAGCCATATAGCAGATCCCCCTGATGAGCCCAGTGATTTCTTCCGATACCAGTATACCAGAGGCTTACCTTTCAGGTATTTTTGATTGATGATGGAGCTCCATTTGCCCGTACCGAAGATACCACGCTTTAGAGAATTACACAGTAGAGCATTACCAAAAGATCTCATATGAAGCAATCCCCATCTGCCAGATCTCTTTGGTCTAGAGATTGTATCCATCTTAACTAAGTGCATCTTGGAAAAATGAGATGTGCCGCCCCATAGGAAGTTTGCAGATAAAGAAACCATTTTGTTGATAATAGAAGAGGGAAGGAAATAAAGGTGTGCCCAATACACCGCAAGCTGCGATAGGGCAGACTGAACAAGGATAACTCTGCCACCCAAAGATAAAAACCGCATCTCCCACCGTGAGATTTTTTTGTAAAAGCGATCAATCAGCCATGTCCAATCCAATTTACGGTTCCCCTTTGGCTTGAGGAAAAAGCCCAAATACTTAAACCCGTCTGTGATTGGAGCGAGGTTGATACCAAAAAGAGTTGCAATCCAAAGAGCTAATTCCTTCTTTGAGTCATTATGATATAACATAGATTTGGCTTTGTTAATAATCAGGCCCGCTGCCGATTGAAACATATGAAATATTTCATTGAGGCAAAGCCAGCGCGATTTGCAAAGCATGGCAAATAAAAGAATATCATCGACAAACAAGTTATGGGACAAAGAGATATTCTTACATATCTTGATGGGGGTGCATCGATTGTCTGCAATAGCTTTGTTTATCTAAGTGTTGAGTGCATTCATGACCAAGATAAAGAGAAGTGGGGAGAGCGAACAACCTTGGTGAAGTCCTCTCTCCGCCTGAAAAAATGCTGAGGGAGATTCGTTGATGATGACAGAGTATTTAACATTCTCTACACATGCCATCACCCAGTGTATTCCATGAGTTCTCAGCCCAATTTTTGCGAGGAGGATACGAAGGAAGCCCCAATCTACACAATCGTATGCCTTTTCCAGATCAATTTTTAGAATGGTTGCGTCTGTGTTTTTCAATAAGACTGAGAATAAGCATTCCTGTGTGGATGCAACAACATCAATAATATTCCTGTCCTTTAAAAACACATGCTGATCCCTGGTGATGAAGGAGTTAAGGACTGATTTCATTCTCTCGGCAATGACTTTAGATCTGATTTTGAACAAAATGTTGCATAATGCTATTGGCCTGAATTCCGCAAAAGATTCAGGCAGGTCCTTTTTAGGGATGAGCGCTATAAAAGTAGTTGTAAGAGCGCTATTTATATTCCCTGACATGCGAGAGGCATCGACCATCCCTAGCATATCATCCTTGAATAAATCATAGAAGTGTTGGAAAAATTCAATGGGCCATCCATTCGGCCCAGGACTTTTGTCCTTTTTAAATTTCTTGATGGCATCCTGTAATTCCAGCTTCGAGATGGGTTTAAAGAATTCCACATTTGATATAGTTGAAGGATTTATAACAAAAATACTGAAGAATGTCTTACCAATATACACATGTACTAAATTAGCCATGTATAAAAAGATTATGAGTCAATTTTAACTTGAGAAAAAAAAAATTACACATCTTATTGTAAAATGGACCATTTTGCTAAATAAGATTTGCTTATATATTAATTGCCACATCTAATTAGAATATGAACTTATTAGAAATGGAATATTAACAAATCTCTAGGAAATTGGTTGGTCAGAAGCCATTTTGCAAAAATCTAATTTAATTTGAGAGAAAAAAGGAATTACACATATTATTGTAAAATAGACCATTTTGCTAAATAAATTTTTCTTATATATTAATTTCCCCATCTAATTAGAATATGAACTTATTAGAATTGGAATAATTTCAAATCCCTAAGAAATTGGTGGGTAATGAGCCACGTGACACAAATCTAATTTTTTTAATTTATTAAAAGTCAATGCAGCTTAACAAACTATGTAATGCACTATAATATTTGATAAGCATTAAGCTAAATATATGCTGAGTATATTCCCTTGAAAATCAATCTAAACTGTAAATTAAAAAGATATAAAAAAAAAAAATAACAAATCATCATCAACTTTAAGTTGAAATAAAAAAATTTAAACAAATAAGTTATAATATTTAATATTTATAAAAATTTATGAAATTATTATATTTGATATTATTATTATTATTATATGTGATATAAATAATAGTCAGTAAAAAACAAACCACAATTTTTTGAAAAGTTTAAGTAACAGCCAATTTTGAAATTTTGAACTTACCGCTTAGAAAAGGCTTGCGCATATTAAAATCTCTCCTTTGGTCTGAATCGAGTAAGTCTCCCGCAAATATTAATCAACGCGCCTTTCTATCCGATGCTCCGAATGTAGGCGTCAGTGATTCCCGGAGAAGTTCCATGTAAGTACAAACAAAACAGATTGTCTTAGCTAATCTGAACAGCAAATGCCGAGATTTCTCTCTATAAAATGCAGATGTGAACGACTGGTTGCATTAATTCAAACGGTTTGGTTTCGGGATTTGAATTTACTTTAATGTCTTGAATTCCGTGGATATGACAGTCGAATTTCATGGCATGGTAAATGTATTTAGATGGTAAATGTATTTAGGTAATAGTGTTGGCTCTACGCAGAGTATGGTGTGAATTTTAATGGTGGAAATAGATTCAGTATTATTCAAAATTATTTTGTCATTCAAAAATTTTGAGTCTTGACAATTATAATTAGAATTTCCAAATATTATTATTACTATCCAATTTTAAGGTCACGGCCAATCCATACACCAAATTGGTGTATGAGACCCCCTGTTTGTTTGTGAAACAAGAGACCCACCTTAACGAAAGGATATCACTGCTAAATCTACAAAAATATCCATACTCTAAGCCTCTAGTTTTGAAAGCAAAACCTCTTAAGAGAAAACACATATTCTTAACCATTAGACATACTCAAATCATATAAAAACATATATTTCTACCTGATTTTCTCAAAATTGTAAGGAAATTTCCTATATTTTCTATTATTAAACTACGGCTATATGTAATTAGCAACGTTTAGCCGTTGCTCAGAGATAAAATGGCCGTTGAAAAACGTTCAGGTTTCGGGATTTGAATTAGTTTAATGATTTGAATTCCGTGGGTTTTAGATAAAGTGAATCTGAAACGAGAAATCAAATTTGCAATAGTCTATAACGCGACTTTTTGAAAGCCTTTACGGCAGATTTTTCCGGTCAAAATCCGGCAGCAATTCATTGGAATCCCAGGTTTGATAGCTAGTTTCTGCACAATCAATGGTTCCCAGGGGTTTTCCGGGGCCCTGAATCCAAATATGCAGTTAAAAAACCATTTTAACTGCTAAAAATCAAGATTTAACCTCATTTCTTCCGCCGGATTCCATCACGGAATCTCCAAAAAGTCGCATTATAGACAACTCCATCAAATTTAAACGTAACTTTTTTTTTTTAAATGTGGACTCCACAGAGAGAGCGACCTGTTGCATTGGGATGGCAAATAAGGTCTGTTATTCACATTTTATAAAGCCCAATGCTGTCCACTGAATCTCAGGAAATCTTATGGAATCGTAAATAAAGGAGGCAGTGTTTCACGAGGCATTTAGCTCCGACGTGACGATACTTTTTTATCATTTGTTTTTTAAATGTATAACGGTATTTAAACTGTGCCTCTGCAACCGATGTAAGTGATATTTTTTTTTCCATTATATTGTTGGAAAAGAAGCCGTAGATGAAGGTGGAGGAATTGTCTAGACTGTTAAAAGTGGTTGGAACTTGGGTAAAAATTTTAAAAAAAATCGTAGATGTAGTGTTTGAATCATGTTTTTTTTGGTGGAAATAGATTCAACACCATCAAAAATATTTAAAACAACTAAAATTATGAATTTTAAAACTTTTGCTAAATTTTTTCAAAATATGACTAAAATTTACATAACTTACAAAGCAAAAAAACATAATTTTTAAACTAGCTTTGAAAAATGATATGGTAAAGCTAAAAACATTAATGGAAAAATAACAAAAAGACATAATTTTTAAACTAGCTCTGAAAGATGATATGGTAAAGCTAAAAAACATTAATGGAAAAATAATAAGCAGATAGCATAAAATTGAATGAAAAAAAAAAAAATTGAGAAATGATCATTCATGAGTCGATTGATTTTTATTAAATATTTATAATTGTAAATATTTGTTAGATAATTTTTTTAACGTGATTTTTGTTATTTGGAATTTAAGTTAAATTATTAGGTATCACATTTTACAAATTGATTTTCATTTATGATATTATATATATTATTAAAGTGGATTAAAGCTTATTTTAGCTTGTGTATTAGACCAAAAAAATTCATATTTATTATGATACTAATAAAAAAATCATATTATATACCCAAATTATAATCAATAAATCTTCCGTTGGGGCTGGATGATCCAAACAGGAGCATTTTGCATTCTTTCGATCCATAAGGGGTATTAGTTGATTTTATGACATTGAAGGTTTTATGGTGTTATGTGCTTTTTTAATCGAGGATAATTAAGTTTGTTTTTTTACTAATTATTTAGTGGTTCATAAATTTAATAAGGCCCATACAAATTTGCAAAGATATATTTAGCTGTAGCAAAAATATATTTATTTGTATAATTTTTCGGCATAAATGAAATTTATTTTTTACTTTAATATATATATATATTAATAAATAAATGTTTAATATTAATTAATTGTTTATTATTAAATATTGTGTATTAAATATATTATATAATTATTTTAATATATATAACTAATAAATAAAATGTTTTAATATTAATTAAGTTGTTTTATATTAAAATATGTGTTAATTAAATATATTTATATAATTATTTTAATATTTGTTAAAAATTATTTAATATTTTTATTATTTTTAAAACTTAATAATTAGTATATTTATTAAAATTTTATGTATATTTTAATTAAAAATTATTTTGTATCATTAGATGGCATGTTTTTAGAGATTTGAATTTAAATAAATAGGGACACAAAAATGTGTCATACTACTCAAGCTAAGTTTCTCCAATAAAATTAAGCATAAGATTACATTTATGTTGCACAGCATCTCAGTAGGGACAAGTATCTAGAAGTTTTTCCCAAATTTAGAAACGTCAAGTTGAGAGCCACAATAATGTAATATATTAAAATTTAATGTATATTAAAAATAAAAATAAAATAATTTATTTATTTCTATCCAAAACTTTTCAATCAAATTCCATCTTGCAAAGAAATATGTAAAAGATTGAACTTTGAAACACTAACTAGAAAATCAAAATATTAATCCATAAATGATTTGTCAATCAAATTCCTTCCCAACAAAGATACATGTAGAACTCCCAAACCGGTAAAAACATTGCTATTACTCGATTATTATGTGATTTCATGCAATGTTGTATAATGTTCAACTTCCAAATTCAAGTTTGGAAATTTATAAAATGAAATTTACACACACACTACTCTTTCTCTTTTCAGACCATCACTATAATTCGTTGAATCTTATCATTGAAGCTTCAAGACATGCTTCAAAAGAGTAGACTTATTTGCAATTGTTGAAATTCAAGATTTGCAACAAAAGTTGTAAGGAATGACTAGCAACTCTCTATATTTTGTTGAAACCTTTGTTACATCTCCACGTCTTTGTCACTTTACAGAGCTCATACAATTGAGCCCAACCCCCTAACCTGGCATGTATCACTTAGAAAATAAACAAATGGTACCTTCTCAACTCAAAATAGGTACCCAAAACATCAAAATCTGCTCAAAATAAGTACCTGAAATGTCAAAATATGTTGCAGTGAAGCTCCCAAAAAGCTCCAAAGTACCCATTGAAGCTCCTGGCGATTTTGAGGTATTTCCTACTACCTCCAAAGCTCTTAGGAGCCGAGTACATGCTCTCCAATGCCTAAGCTCCTAGGAGCAGGGGAGCATGGGGTACATGCTCTCCAATGCCTAAGCTCCCAGGAACGGGGGAGCATGGGGTACGCCCTCTCCAATGTCTGGGAGCAGTGTCATGTAACTATGGATTATATATATTTTTTGTATATGTTACATATGAGCTACATTAAATTAACATAGTAAGACCATTACATATGAGTTGAATTAAATTAGCATGTAACATCATTAGTATTGATAGTATATAAAGTTAAAGAGTTTAAGGTGTTTTAATATTAGCATCATTGAAGTACAAAATCGGCATATTTTATAGTTAGTGTATGAGTTGCATTAAATTAACATTGTAACAATCAAAAGACAATATTTAGATTCTTTTAAGATGCATTTGGATGTATTCAAGAAACAAAGTTAGGCCATATTAGTTAAAATTGTCATAATGTTGTTAGTTATCAATTGATATCCAAAGAATATAGAAAAGAAGGTTCTCAAGGTTCTAAACTCATCCCAAAAAGTATAAAATGAAGTGGTAAGGTCACATTGGTAGAACTACTTAATTGATAGTTAGTTAATAGTTTTTTTTAGTCAAGTCAAAGCAAAAAAGAATACTTCGAAAATAATAAGGGAGGAAGGAAACTAAGTAATGGCACTAGAAGTTTGGGAGGGAAAGGTGAAAAATGTCATTCTGATTCATGTCCCTTCTCTTTAATCACAACCATAGTGTTTAAAAAGACATGGGACTAGCAATGAGGATGTAATAGATATATGACATTCTCTTTGTTTTTTAATGTTAGTGTTCTCTTGTACAAACCAAGCCTATAACTAAGTTTATGTTAGTATTAAAAATATTATGGTAGATCTTTAGACACTTCAGCGTGAAGTTAGAATTGGATTAATGTACTTTTAGGTAAATTGTATTTCTTTAGTATGCTTTTGTAATTATTTAATTTGACAACCATAATTATGTTTTAGACATAAAGTGATTGAATGGTTCATCTTCTCTCAATATAAATAGCATTTGATCCACTCCTTATCAATGGTTTTGTTCATAATTTAATATTAAAAGATCATAGAAGTTTTCTGATGATAATTGTTAGAAAATTTTTATATAAATATTTTATTTTTTATTGATAAATTATATCTAGTATAATAGACTTTTACTATTTTAATGATTTTAACCAATAATAATATATAACGATCTTGATTTATTTTATAATTTCATTTTATAAATTTTTTCCTTAAATTTTAAATTTATATTTTTATATATATCCAAATTTCACACTTCTAAACTAAAGTTTATGATCTCAACAAACTAAAAACAAACAAGAAAACCTTTTTTGTTTGCCGTATATTATTTTTTCCTTTACCTCGAATGATGTTGATAAAACCCCCTTTTTTGGCCTATATTATTTTCCCTTTACTTTGAATGATGTTGATAAAGTAGAATATAGTAGAACAATTGCATTTGATGGATAGACTAAAAATAAAACTTTCGTAATAATGCTTTTGAATATGTTTCTTCATTTTTCTAATTATATATTAAAAAAGTTTACGCAACTTTTAAGTTATAGAATATTTTTTCCTTTTAAGATATTTTTATTATTTTTTGTGAAGTTATATTTTATAGGCCATTTAAATTTATAAAGAATTTTATTTAAATGTGATTATGATTTGTGAGTCACTTATTTTATTGTGAAGGTAGCTTATCTGTAAAAGTAAGTCTATAAGACAATTTATCTCTTTACAATTTTACAAATCTCTTTGTGTACTTGTCACCATGTACCGCTACCAGCACCGTGGTTAGCTTTTATGCTTTTATTTAAGTGCTAATAAATTTATTATACAAAGCCAATTTTTAATGCCCATTTTTTTAACTATCTATATTTTCAAGCTTTTTTATTTAAATAATTGGTTTATGATTTTGAAGCTATATTACCTTTATATTGTAATATAGAAACTCTAAGTGAGATTCTCTTTTCTATTTTTAACTACTTTTCATGGGAATCATATATGGTGGATCTACCATGAAGTAAGGACTTTATTAGCCTTTAGGAATAGAAGTTGTACGGTTGATATATTAATGAGAACCAAATGGGACAATAACTTTATTAGCCTACCTTAGGAATAGAAGTTGCACGGTTGATATATTAATGAGAACCAAATGGGACAATAAATTTGTTTTAGCATATGAATTAATTGGGATGTAAATCTAAAAAAATTAATAATTTCACCTTCCAATATTTGATATCAAAGATGTATCTTCAAAATTTCTGAAAATAGTTTTGGTAAACATAATAAGATTCCAACCCAAAAACTTAAAAATAAATGAACTACTTTAAATCTAAATGATTTCTTTTGCATTGAGTATTTTCTATATCAATTTAAGAACATTGACCTTTACTTGTAAAATGTAAGATAAAGGAGGAAGTTGGCCAACTTATACATGTTATTTTTACTCAGCTAGGAAATGTTTATTCTATTTTTTTCACCCACTTTTCACTCCATTAGAGAAGCTCTTATTAGTTAAGGTGATATTTGCAAACTTCACTCTTTTTACACTTTTAATGATTCTCTTATTATAGAATAAGATAAAATTTTGCACCTTAAATTGTTTAACATTGTAGCTACATTTAATAAATACTTGGTGGTGCAATAGAAGCAAGACCCTAAGCATAAGAAGAAACAACATCCTTGGAACTTAAATGCAAAACAGTTGGGAGACATTAAATTATTTTTTAGATGTAACGATCATGTTGAGTCTAAGTGGTTCAAAAAGATGGAATTCTTAAAAGTAAAAATGAAGAAGAACAACATAAATATTGAATCTACTCCTAATTCTTCTTTGAATAAACATGCACTTTCTACTTTTAATTTTCTTTTAATGCAATGTCTACTTATTATAATGAGTGTTTTCTTGATCCTTAAGCATAATATCATATATTTAAGCATAAAGCCATATTATTAATGAATATAACAACAAACATATATTATTGGGGATGATACATCTCTTAGGTTTGTAGGACTTAGAATAGATTGGATAGATAATGACCATTTTAATGATGCATTGTGTGTTCCCTATCTTTCATGCAACCATTTATTAGTATATCAAACCACTTATTTAGGTGAAGGAAAAACAATGAATTTTTCACCTTATCAAATTGTAATCAAATATTTAAAATATCATAAGCATGTCTTAGTAATTGAAATCATGGATGACATTAATAGGTTGTACAAATATGGCATATTTGGGTCACCATATCATTTTTATTTTTCATAGTGATAACATGAAAAAAATTTGGCATGAACATCTTGGTCACATAAACTATGTTCATTGTATTAGCTATGTAAATAGAATACAATGATTAGTTGTCCTCTTGTTTCTCATAGATGTTATATTTATTCTGATTATGTTCTCTACAAACCTCTTTGGGATAGAATGACAAATGTTCCTCTTGGAATTCCTTAGTACCCTTGTAGCTTTCTTATAGTGATTCTCGTGTTTCTCTTGCTTTTTCTTCTTTGCCGGGTTCAAGTGCTCCTTCGCTTTGATTGATTTATTTTTGCTCCCCATATGCACTTGGGTTTATTTCTTAAAAAATAATGTTGATTTTTTTTATATGATTCTGGCCTACAAGGCCCTTATAGAAGAGAAATTTGGACATCAACCTCAACAGTTAAGAACAAATAATGGAGTGAATATGTTAATAACAAATGTACAACTTACTACACTAATGAAGACATCCAAATGCAACATATTGTTCCATATACCACAAAAAAAGATGTTATTGAGAGAAAGAATCACATATTAAAAGAAATTGAAAATTATATGATTCAATTTAAGGTATTAAGTCCTCATTTCTCGGAAGAATCCATTAATTATGTAATAAAACATTTAATCATATTCCCACAAAAGATTTAAAAATATAATTTTTTTTTTTGTAAGCTTAGCTAGAGCCTCCTTTTCTATTTATATAAAAGCAAACTGAAACCACATACAATTAATAGGTGGCCTCAACTTGCCTAGTGGGAAACCAAGTCTGTTGGCCACCTATGCATATTGTAAGCCATCCAAAAATGATAAGTTATCAGTCTTTCTACCCAAGCGATATATACATAACTATTTAAAAATCAGTCTATAGTCTTAGATCTCATAAGCATGCATGTAAAAGAAAGCTAGCCGCTAAAAAATAAAAACTTGAGGTCGTTGTGCTCAACTATTCTTTTAGGTTTTTCGGTTCTGACTCAACTATCGCCAGATCTTCAGTTGAATCTCCAGGTGCTGGTTTCATTTCAATCATACATGGAATGTGTCATTGTATACAGTCCAGTCTTATGTCCTGCTTGCAGAGCTAGAACTGGATAGTTTGCAGGTCCTTTTTATAGTCTGGCATGTCTCTGATGATCAAAGCCATCCCCATGGACACTTGTTCCATTTCTTTTCCTACCAGTCTTTTCATGAACCAGTACAGATGCAAGGTCTATTTGAATTGGGATAGTCTCCCTCTGGTGTTCCCAGGATCTGGAATGTGGTCTTTCCATTCCTCCATTTTGTCCTCGGAGTCCTCTTCCATAATTCTTTCCTCCATTTCTTCTATAATTTTTTGGATCCTTGCATCCGTTCCTTCCTTATATGCTTTTGCTACCTCCCTGACAGTCTCATCCAGGGGTCTTCTTCCTCTCCTCTGTTCCGAGGTTCCCATGTCCTTTGAACGAGGACCATATTTTCCTCGTCCTCCACAACCTCTTCCTCTGGCTGGATGCGCCATGTCACCGGTGTCTGCTGCCTGTTCACAATGATCACAATTCAATGTCAGGATAAAACAACCATTACCCATCCAAATTCCCATTTCCTTGTGGGGTTTCTATTCTTCGTCATTGCTTCCCCTCTGCCTACACTCTATTGCTCCCAGGCATTCAAGTGAACCAGGGGTGGTCTTCACCTTCTCCCTACTCACCCCGACCTGCCTCTCGGTCGGACCCATAGTCTTTGTCTCTCTTCCATTGTCCCTTCCTCCCGTATTGAGGTCCCTCGGGCTAACCCATTCCCTGTGTGACCCCGATATAGCGAACGAAGGGAGCTTCACACTGGGACTCTCCTCCCTCCCCCTGCCCTGCTTGCTAATGCCACTCCCTCCCCTCGCAGCACTACCTCCTCTACATGTCACCCATTCCTTTCTTAGCTTCCTGACCAACTTCTTGTCCCAGGCTTGCTCTTCTTTGCTGCCATAACTCCCCCTATCTACCCAGAAATTCGGCCGGAGGAACTTCTCTGGACCCTCAGTCCTCCATTCCACCCGGATAAAATCCTCTCTAGCCTCGCTAGTCTTAGCCATGAGCAAAATGTGCCACTCCCTATTAGCTTCTATGCCCTCAAGCTTGGCCAGCATCGATGCAAAGCTACTAGGCCACTCTTCCTCATTGGGTTTGCTCTATATGCGTAGCATAACCTCTCCTCGTGGTATTTCCTTCCCCACCTGGCATAAATTCCTTCCTCCACTCGACATACTGGACTTTCCTTCACGAATTACAGAAAGAAAACAGTTAACGTACCCATGGTTTCTATGCCTTCTTGCTGAATGCGAGTATGGCTAGTCCTCCGCTCTCGTTCTCCAGCTACCCTACAATCTAGCCACCCTCCCTTCTATACGCTCCCTCTCATACTCTGCCTTACCTACCTGCCATCGCATCCACCTTACGCCGTCATCCTTACCACCTCTCCTCTTACCTACGTACCAAATGCTACTTCTCCCTTCTAACATCGCTGCAGACATGTGAGACTCCACCATGCCTTGCGGTATAATTGTGTGGGCAATGGTAGGCAGTCCTTTCGCCTCCTGGCCTCTGACATCTATACTTATTTTGATTACCCACTTCATCACCCCAATCGAGGGGATTTAAAAATATAATATTGAAGTAAGCATGGAGTAACATTAAACTAGATGTAAGCCACTTTCATTTATTTGGTAGTGAAGCATGGGATCACATCTATGATGAGAAAATGAAAGTGCAAGTCTTAAAATTGAGAGGTGTATTTTTGTTGGATATTATAAAGATGAAAAATGTTATATACTTCTTCAACGTCATTCAATACAAAATATTGTTAGGAGAGATGTCAAGCTTGATGAAAATTTCTTATCTAGTGTGCCTAATTTGAATTATTTACACTTTTGGCCTGCAAGCCATCTTTAATGAATGCACCATCTTCTACTGAAATTTTTTATACTAGTGATCATATTCTAGTCTCTTCTTCCTTAGATGATAATTGCGATGATGAAAATCTATATCTACCTACTCACCATCCTCTACTTGAGTCCATTGAATGTGAACTTGCACTAACACCTCAATTTCCTAGATGGGTTTGTACAACATGAGAAGTGATTATTTATATTGCCAATGATCATCCATATCAATGTCATACAATTCTATAGTTCCATCGAGCCTCTTCTCTTTTTTGGCTAAGTTTCAAGGATTCATGATATCAAAGAATTTTCAAATCTTTTAGCTGTCTAGATTGAGATACAATAATGAATAAAGAACATTACTCCTCAATCGGGAATGATACTTGGGATCTTGTAAAACTTATCAAATATAAATGGATGTATAGAGATAAGTATGAATCATATGGAAGTATTGAAATACATAAGGCTTAATTAGTTTAGGAAGGATATATATCTATATATAATATATATATATATATATATATATATTATTTATAGTATAAAATACTAAAACCTTCTCCCTGTAGCAAAATGAATTAGTACACTTGCTTTGTTCAATCCTTCTAGCTTTATTAAAAAGGGAAGTTCGCCACATGGACGTTTAAATCCGCCTTTTTCATGGGGATTTTCAAAAAGTAATTTACATGTAATGACCTCCTACGTATATTCTTGAGTGACTCTAGTTATATATATCTATCTAGATAATATATATATATATTATATAATATATATATTATATATAATAATATATATATATAATATATATATATATTATATATATATATATATATACATAACATACTAAAACCTTCTCCCCTGTAGCGAAATGAATTAGTACACTTTCTTTGTTCTATCCTTTGTAGCTTTATTAAAAAGGGAAGTTCGCCAAATGGATGTTAAATCCGCCTTCTATCATGGGGATTTTCAAAAGGGAATTTACATGTAATGACCTCCTATGTATATTCTAAGTGACTCTAGTTTTGTTTACCACCTTACAAAATATCTCTATGTCCTTAAGTAATCTCCTTGGGTTCAATATGCTACAACAGATGACTTTCTTATTGAAAATGTATTTTCTATATATCATTCTGACCCCAATTTCTATACCAAGGAAGTTGATAACCATCTCACAGTACTTGTTCTCAATGTTGATGATATTATACCCACTAGTAATGACCCATAACTTTTAACCCATGTGAGATATAGTCTTAACTAGAAATTTGAAATGAAAAACTTATGAAATTCACATTATTTTCTTGAGCCCCAAATCTATCAAGCCAATGAAGGAATTTCCCTCTTCCAATTAAATGCATGTGGCCTCTTTTGTTGCATTCAAATGGAATTTTATTGTAAATCATCTCTATCTAACTTCCAATCTAGAGTCAAGCTTATTTCCTCCTATATCATACATGAAGTCAATGTCACTTTTACCACTACTTAGTTGGAAGCCTTTTGTATCTGAATCATACCCATAATGATATATCCAGTTTTGTTGGTATGATTTCCTAGTATATATAAATACTCCATGGGATCCATTATCAAATAAACAAAGTGGAGTACAATTAAATTGAGATATTCTACAATTTAGGTGGGTTCTTTATTGGTTGATTTCATTGATTCCAATTAAACTAGTGACCCTAATGATTGGAAGTCTAGTGCAAGTTATATTTTTAAGTCTTTTTTTTGGACTCATTACTAATCGAAATTAATCCAAATCAAGGAACCCCATGGCTTTGAAAAATCCTTTCAAATTTTAGATTCTAGAAAAACATCTAGCTACTCTCTACTACAATAATTAAAGTTCCCTTCATTTGATAAAACATCTATTTAAACATTAGCAGAAAGAACACATTGAGATACACTTAATTGATTTCTCAAGTTCCCTATTTTGGTGTATATGATTAAGTTTTATATGCTTTCACAAATGCACATAGAAGTGAACTTTTCCCATCTTTAATATATGTTAGGAGTTCGAAAGGTTGTCACTATGGGGTGGATAGATTTTAATTGTCTTCTTGCTTTCCCTATTATATCACCTTTCTAAATATTTTAATCACGTCCCAAGTTGTTTGTAAGAGGGGTATTAAGGTATTTAGGAATTTAGGATTTAGAAAAATCAACATGGTATAATGTATCTTAAACATAAAGTGAGTTTAATAGTGTAATTTTGTAATTATCTAATCGATTGATCATGATTATGTTCTAGACATAAAAATATCCAATGGCTCATATTTTCTTCGATACTAGTTACACAATCCATGGGTTAACACTTGATTGGTCCATGATTTCTGTTTAAATAGAACGGAGGGTCTTTTATTGATGATTGATTATGGTTTAGGCTATTATGTAGAATATTTTATTTTTTCATTCACATAATGCCTCAAATGGCCATGTTGGTTTGGGCCATTGATTACTTCCTTCTTTGAGGTTTTACCTATGTATATGCTAATGTATTGATTTGTTAAGGCCCTTGGGGCCCCTATATTAAGTCCCTAATTAGAATTTAATATTAGTTTATTTGTTATTTTAGGAGGTCATCTAAAAACATTCATTGTGCCCTTTAATTTTAATTTTACACTTTGTCTCCTATATATATACCAAGGAGAGATAGTATTAGTGTTAGATACTTAATCCTCATGAATTGGGTGATAAAATTGTAAATATGTAAATAAAGGAAAGTGAAGGGTTAGAATAGGAAGTGACATTGGAATATGAATCCCAACGGTAAAAACTCTTATTGTTAAATATTTGTGTTTACATTAATGCAAATAAATCAATTTTAGGAATTATTTTCCTTATCCTGGCATAGTATTTCTTGGTAGAAAAATAATGGAAGGGTTGAGACCTAGGTTCAGCTGCAGGGACCAACAAAATTTCTGTTGCGGTCTAGCACAATGCCAACATTTTCACCTTATCCAAGACAAATAAGGCATCTCATCCGATGCGTGTCAAAAACTTAGTTAGTTAAGGGCTAGAATATGGTATAAGGAAGAATCATATGGAATATATTAATGCCAATAAATCCATAATTATACCAATTAGGAACCAAATCGTAACAGATCAAACACATGAGGAGAAAGAACACCATATGGGTGAAAACATATTAAAAATTTTAAAAGCTACACAAACCCACACACAAAGTACTCGTGTATCCCTGTAATCTATTATTCTATTAACTCCATCAACAGTACATCCAAATCGAAATCCTCATAGATAGAACATGAAACTAATGTGAAATAGGAATACACAATCAAGATAATAAGAATCAGAGCAAGCTCAAATGACTCCATAATATAATTTTGGTATCATTTCTATCTCTCCCCCACATTTCTTCCCTCAGTATTCTTTTATATCCCTACACTTGCTTGGAATGCCACTTCTTCCTTAGATGCTCCGCCTTTTTCCTCTTTCAGCTACTTATACTACTTGGTTGTCAGTATTCCTTTCTGCTCGATTGTGGCTGTCTAAGTACCGACTTCTCTGGCCATGTTTCTACAACTGCTGGTCTTTGATCGATCCCTTACTCTTCTCCACTTGTCTCCTCCAAAACTTCCCAACGGTTATATTTTGAAAAATGTGGGCATCCTTCTGATGTGTCACCTTATTTCCCAAAATGAAGGACCCAACAAGTCTTGACCATAGTCCGTTGACTCATCCCCCATTCAATCCTTTGTCATTGATATCAGTGCTTCTGATGCTACTGGTGCTCCTCCCTGCATTGCTTCTCCTTGGATCACTACTTCCCCTTGACTAGTTCCTTCAAATGAAGGACCCAACTCAAGGATCGATTCGATGGTTTCATTTCTGAATAGTGTGTATGTGTCGAGAGTTTCCTGCCATGTACATATGAGGGTGCCCTCCTAAGCAAGGAACTACGTCATAATTTTGGCAGTAGGCTAGGTCGAACGTGTCATTAATAGAGTATTCCACCGCGTGTCTGTTTCTTCACTGATCTATTGCAGTGTTGCTAGATGATCCAAGGGATCAATAAAGTGTTAAAAATTCAAAGTGTTCAAAAGTGCTCAAACCTTGTGCCAAAGTGTAGAGCTAGATGACCTAAATGCAATGCAACTTTCATCACTCAAAATCGATATTGTATGCTCTTGATATCATGTTCTGATCGTTTTCCCAAACAAGTAAAAAATTTCCAGGATGGATGCAGGACTACTAACTGGGAATTCCATACGTTGACTATGCAGGGTGACTTTGCAAGATGATTGTACCTCATGGGCCAATGGCAGGTTTCCAAGTGGCCTCATGTGATTGGTTTATTTTTGTGTGCGTTTGATTGGTGATTGGAGTTTTTATTTGGGTCAATGATGGGTTGCCACGTGGCACCCCGGGGTCAAAAAAATTTGGCAAGGGCCTAATTTCCATCGACCGGATCCAAACACAAGACCTTAGAATAAGAAATATAGTGCCTTACTACTAGACCGCATGTGTTATTTATTAAACCGTAGAAGAGAATGCTTATTTAAATTTTATGTGGTTAAGTGTTGGGGGAAGGGGTCGGGGCTAAGCCCTGGCCCACAATCACCTTACAGGCCACGGGACGACAGGAAGATGGGAGCCAAGGGCTTTGGCTTAGCCCTGGACCAAGGTTCCAGAACCTGGATTATATTACCACCAGACCACAACAAATCACTGGAGCACTAACAGCCAAGGGGGCTAACAATTGAGCTCAACCCCAGGTTATATTGTGATACATGGGACTGTGGCGTGGACATAGTGGAGTTTGGATTGGTGCAAAGTTTTGGGGAATGAACCCGGTTATATGGCAGCCACAGAACCGTTACTGAGAGCCTGGGGGCTATGGCAATGGGGGTGGGTGTTATCCCAAGCCCCTGAGTGCATGGCCCCATGTGGCCCAAGTTTTCTACAGAAGTCCTTATTGTGCATGTAAATGAAAATTCACCTGAACCAATGGGAGTGTCACTGGCGCTAGGAGAAATTGGTGCTCGATGCACCTTGGAAATGCGGAATTCATAGAACAATTAGCAGAGCAGTCTAATTTATACAGTAGTTAGCAGAAAAAATTCTCTAGAGCATAACTTCTTTCATTTTTGGCCAAATTGAGACCAACAAGAGCCCCACTGGGGGTTTTTTACTATTCTTGAGCCATTATAGACACAATTTTTACATTCTAAGCATTGTAAATCCATGTAAACAAAAATTTGAGCACTTAGTGATGTTATCACTCAGAATTTTCCTTACAAGTTATCAAAAGAAGGAAGCAACCGAGGTAACCACAAACCAATCTTTTAAGTATAGGCTCTAGCCAACCTATGACTTAGAGAGGGCTCTCTCTATATAATTTAGCTTTGTTTTACTGGTATTTTAGGCTAGTTCTTAATGTTCATTGTGGTTTTGGTATTGAATTTAAGGTTGGGTGGTGGAATTCTTGGAACAGATGGATAGAGCAAGTAATTTAAGCCATTGTGCTACGGAGTCAACAGATGGATAGCAGAACTAGATAAATTCATTAAAGGGAATGTTCACAAGGTAGGCTAGCAAAGTAAAGTGCAAATCTGTAGGTCAAATGGGTGAAATGATCCTAACCAGGGTGAGAGAGCACTTAAGAATCCTCAGACCGGGGTTGAAATGAAGAATAGGGGATAATCATGAACAAAGGGAAATTAAGAATCCTTTGCTATAGATCACAAGGAAAAACCTAAACTAAGGAGCAATCAAGAATTCCTTAACTTAGATTTGTGAAGAAAACATTAAACATGCATAACATTTCAGACAGAGTGCAGTTAAGAAATTTTTGAGATATCATTCCATGTTATAACATTCAGATTTTTAGAGATACAAGCAAGACTGTGGAAAAACTTAAAGAAAAATAACATTGAACGTGAGAGAATACCTATTTGAACTTTGCTTTACACAAGAATCCAACGAAATATCTGATCTTTATTCCTTGATCCAGCTAGCTGATCCAGTCATTGATACAATAGAATTTCATACTTAAGAACAAGAAGTCTATAGAAATGTTTGGAATCCACCGTACATACTTTGATTTGTGAAGTATTTATACAAAAAATTATTACAAAATATCTCAAACCAATTTGAGATTAAATTTAGGAAATACAAATGTCTTCTTGCAAGACGAGAGAGACAAATAATGAACGTTTCATGTTGTCCCTTTTTATTTGGTACTGCTGGCTGTTATGGTTGGATTTTTAGCCCTTTATGTTGGCTTGCAGTTGTGGAGTTTCACGTTGGAGTCTTATTTACTTTCATCTTTCACCTGACAATCTTTAACCATGATACTCTTTGACCCTGTTGCCTTATTTTCCTCTGTTTACCTGGTTGCTTTCATTTTTACTGTGTGGTAACTTTTAGTTGTAAATTCATCACAGTAAATCAGTTGTAGTCTCCCACCATTCTGCATATGGTAATTTTACATTCATCATCCTTCTATAGATCTCATCATCTTCAGTATACTTGCCAAAATTGGGCTTGGTGAGGAATAAATGTTTGACCTCATGTTCCAGAAAAAACAAGTTTTCAAATTTGTCATATAACACTTTGCCTGTTGGCAACACTTTTATGGATGAAGAGCTAGCTTGTCCTTAGCCAACTTTCTAAGTCTATCGCCATAGTCCAATTATGTCATGAGTTTGTTGTTGCTAACCATAGGACTGGGTAGACCTTTTTCCCTCAAAATCTGGAATTTAGCCATGAACCTATTGATGGCTATCTGCATATTATGGCACTTTTCCTCTAAGTTAAGCATAAGGTTCCTTTTGGAAAGGACCTTCCTTATTTCCAAAATAGTCTCAGTCCTATCTTCTATGTTTAGCTCATCGAGCTCATATCTATTCTTATTATTGAGGAAGTGGATGAGTCTATTTGCATCCTCAGGCTTATCTCCCAATTCCTCCTGTACTTTCTGGATAGCTTCTGTAGCTACCTTTACTAACTCTGTATGTTCAAAAATAACTTGGATTGATGGCAACATTTCCTTGGTTTGTCCAAGTGGTTTCTCCAGTGTTAAATCCTTCTCTAGGATTTTGATTCTCTCGCCCATTCTCTAGGCCCTTTGTGCTTCATCTTTTTGCTTGAGTTGGGAAAGTTTGCAGTCAGTTTCCAAACTTGCTACCTTTTCCTTTAGTCTTTTCATCTTTGTAGCCTGGATATACATTTATTCCATGGCTTTAATCATTTCTACAACTTTTTCTCCTTGTGCACCTGTTGTTTTTGTAGATTCTACTGTTACTAGCAATGCTATGCCAGGTGGAACAGTGGGTGCCAGTGATGCTTCTAGTGTAGAAGGAACTTCTGTGGATACTGTTGGGATGACATCCTTGGAAGTTGTGGCCAAGTCGCTTTGCTTCAATTGAATTAAAGTGTCCAACTCCTTTTCTGTCTCCTTAAGTTGAGCATTCAGCTTCAGGACCAAGTCCATCAACTCCTCATGTCTGACTTGATTCTCTATGACTTTTAGAGTTTGAGGATGATGTAGCCAGGGTATTTTCAATTGCCTCTTAAGTGCAGCAATATCATCATTTTTCTTCTTAATAAGTTGCTCTATAGCTTTTATATCCTTGGGATCGTGTCCCAATCCAATCACTAAGTCCTCTAAGGACTTGATCCTTGTATCCTTGGCCTGTGAGGAGGCCTTCTCTAATTGAAATTGTGCTGAGATGTTGTTCAGAGAGTTCTGTAGCTGATGGGCAGCTATGGCTTTACCTATCAAGGTGTAGTATATCATCTCCCCAGCTTGTTTGTGTAGTTCAATCTGGTCTATGGGATGAATATCCCTTTCCAACACTTCAAAATCCACCTTCTTAAAATATGATGTTGTCTTGGGCTGCTGAGTTATGGGTTTAACAAAAGTCATCTACAACTTTCCCTCTTTACTTTCAAAGGCTGACATTAGCCTTGTTTGATTGGTGGGAGTTAGCTTTAGGTATTGTGCATATGTTTGGGCCTTAAGCCTCTCATTTATGGCTTTCATTTCCTTGTATATCTCCTTGATATCTTGATCTTTGTCTGCAGGCATTCTAAAGGAAGACACTTCAACACTAAGCTTCATTTCCAACATCTGAGTTTGTGATGTGGAAGGCTCTTGCATGCCTTCAGATGGAGTGGTAGGCCTACTTCTTTCTGCTTTTGTATTTGTGACCTTAGTTGAGTCTTTCATATATTCCTGCTCAAAGGCTAGATTTAGCCTTTGCCTCATATTTGATTCCTGTTGCAAATTAGAGGTGGCCATTCTTGAAGTGGAAGCCCCTTCTTTGTTTCTTTTCGGGATATTCTCCTCATTCTAAGGAGTCTGCATAACTGGAGGGCTACTCATGGTTCTTTCTGGTTCTTCTGGTACCTGTAGAAAAGAGATGCCATCAAGCTTCTTTTCTAAATCAACTAGAGCATTCTCTATGTCTACTCTGGCGCTGTGTTGGTCTACTAGGGTACCTTCAACCCATTCTGTTTTATTTGCATATGCTTCTATTTCAGGTATGGGATGGTGAATGGAAGGTCCTAGCTTGACCCTTTGTCTATTCTTTGTGATGAATTCCAAAGGATCATATCTCCAAACAAATTTTCTTTGGAACTTCATGTTCTTTAATATCAAATCTACCTCTTTGCCAACCTCCCTAGAGTTGCATATGAAGGGGCCTAGTTGGTCTTTTATCTTGAAATAAGCCTTCTTCTTGGCATTGACAAAGTTGATTTCATTTGCATTGATGATTTGTCTATAATATTATAGGGCAAACAACCTCATGGGGAGGTATCTTGGCAACTTATATGGTGCAAGAATGCAGCCATATATCCTGATTTCTATATGGTTCTGGTAAAGGTACCAGTCACCCACTTTGGTCTGCTTAGACAATTGAAGGACTCTCTTTATTTCTGGACTGATTCTAGGAGGAGGGCTTCCAGTCAACATTGCCATGACTGGATGTACAAATAAATCAATGAAATCAGAGTAAGAGTATGGAGACTGGTATTCGTGGATCAATGGGGTCCAAAACATGACTGACCTGGGGTGACCTTTGGTGTCCAGCTTCTAAAGGGTGAATGGGAACTTATCAAGTTGATAATATAAGAACATATGGTATAAGACTGAGGAATACTTGAAAATTCTTTCATTGTTCATTCTAAGGAATTTCTCATGCATCCTATCAGCTATAAATTGGGCATAGTCATAAATGACAGCAGGAGGCTTCCCTGGAGTGTAGATGATCTGAATCGGATCCATGAAAAATTATCAAAGTACCATGACTATATCAAATCAGGATAGACCTTAGAAATTTATGAACAAAGACCGATTAGGAAGACCTCTAGACAGTGATAGTTTGTAGCTAGTAAGGAACGACAAGGACCTCGATCAAAGTGTGCTGGTCGAGGCCCATGGAGACCATGCAAGAGGCAAAATTGGTAGTTGGGAAGCCCGGATTAGGAAATGAGGCCATTTCTTAGCGCTACTCGCGCATCGCTGGGAAAAACCCCTCGAAAAGGAAAGGTCCTGAGCACTCGGTCGCATGGGAAGCCAAGAAACCATGGGGAAAGCGCTAAGGCCAAAGGTGGGTCCCACGCTCCAAAACCGGTGGTATATCGGGGGCATCCTTGGGCGGTAATCGAATTTGGCTGAAAACGAGTGATTCCATTCAACGCACAATGTGTGTCCAACGGATGAGAGAGAAAACCACCTCTCTTTGCGTGCTAACGGTTGAGAAATTCAACCGTGCAAAATGAGTGAACATTGTGGGATCTGGGGACTCCAGATCTGAAGGCAGAGATTGTGCTTGATGGGAAAACCAAATTTGGTAGGGGAATTAAGCCACGACGTGTAAAATTATGAAGTTCTATTTGACCGCTAAGTTGGTGAATGAGTCATTCCACAGTGTAACTAAATTATTGAACTATTGAGGAAGAGCTGGTGCAGTTTGTGAGAGGACAAGTGGCCACTTCCCTGTGGACGATGGCG
Source organism: Pinus taeda (assembly GCA_000404065.3). NCBI lineage: Eukaryota > Viridiplantae > Streptophyta > Pinopsida > Pinales > Pinaceae > Pinus > Pinus taeda. The sequence goes on from APFE030723970.1 coordinate 37,538, forward strand.
ATGACGCAGAGGCATGGAACTCCAAACGAACAGCAGCAAGCGAACCAAAGGGGCGGAAGAGCAATCAAACAGTCAAGGATAGATTGGCTTTAAGCCATGAATAGACAGAGAACATAACACAAAGAGAGAATAGAGAAGATGAAGATAGCGAGAGCGAGAGCAAAGAAAGGACAATGAAGCAAGAAGCAGGAAACGGAGAGCCAAGCTAACCTAAGGCAACATCAAGTAGACAGAAAACTTGAGAAGTTCAAGCAAATCCTTATGAGGATCTGTTGGGAATTGGGCACCACATTGGGCTCCTCCCATTAAAGACTAGAGAGGTCAAGACTTGGAAAGGAAAAGAGTATGTGCACTCTAGTGGCTTGGGGAATCCAAGAACCACCCTACCAAGAATTATCTATTTTAGGAGACTCAAATCGAGCTCCTCATTGTAAATCTCTTCTTTAAAGAGACAATAAAGGAAGGCCACCATTGAAAGCTAGACCAGAGACGCAGCCTTAGAGAATAGGGTGAACTCCTTATGAAATCCATTGTGTTTTTGCATTTGCTCACTATGTTTCTCTTACGGTTTTCCATTCTTCCAGTGTTTGTGCATTTTGCAATCTGATCGATCCATTGCCTAAAATAACATAAACACACACCAACACATGAGTCTGTAATACCTTAATTCATTAATTAACTAACTGAGGTCACTCATGAGTGATTTTCAGATCAAGTGGTATCAGAGCTTTAGGCTATTAAGGTTAGACAAGCTTGTATTGGTTTAGCTATTGAATGCTAACTAGATCAAAACTCAAATTAGGAGAAGGAGAGTTGGTTTAAACTAATCCTGAAATTGGGAGAGTCTATCCTCGGAAGACAATGTCAGAGGAAGGTTCTATGGGGCCAGACCCTCAATTCATAGATAGTTTCCTAGCCATAAAGTCCATGGTAGAAGAAATGTATAGGGACTTTAGAAAACATAAGGATGAAAATTCATCAAGCTCTAAGCAAGATAAAGGAGAAGATGAGTCACATTCCCATGACCACTCAAAAGGCAAAGGGAAAGAGGAAAGCTTTCTCACACCTCCTGATAGCCCTAAAAAGAAAACATCTTTGATCAAACTAGATGTTAAATTTGATTTACCTATATATGATGGAGAGTTGAATGAAGAAAAGCTGGACAATTGGATTAGACAAATTGATGTTTATTACAGAGTGCAGAATATCGATTCAGACAAGAGCAAGATTTAGTTGGTAAGCCTACGCCTTGGAGGCACTGCCTTAGTTTGGTGGGAAGGTAGGACCCAAGCTGACATGAAAAGACATGGTAAGACTATCTCTGTCTGGATTGAATTTATTTCTGCAATAAAAAAGCAGTTCTATCCATTGGCCTACATGCAACAAGCCATGATGAGTTGGCAAACTCTTCAACAATTGAAAGGGAAAAGTGTGCAAGGGTACACTCAAGAATTTAGAAAGAGAGCATTGATTCTAGCAATCTCATTAGACTCACCTGAGACTCTATTGAAGTACATTGGTGGTCTACACAGCTATATGAGGCACACTATCTACATGTTTAATCCCACTAGTATAGATGAGGTATCTGTACAAGCTACTCATCTAGAAGCTATATGAAAGAATGGAATACCAGAAGTTGGGGGATCATCCCAGCCCACTGCAAGCAAGAATAAGGAGAAAATAAAGCAGAAATGGAAAGCAAGGAAGGCTAACACTGCACAGAAAAGAAAAGCTTCATGCACTCACTGTAAAAAGGATGGGCATGATGATGAGCATTGTTGGATTCTGCATCAAGAGCTGAGACTTAGGAAGTTCGAGGGCAAGAAGAAGAAGACTGTTGTAGCTATTCAGAAGGATTTGGGGTCAGTCTTGGGAGATGAAACAACCATTACAGCCATAGGTATAAGAGGTAAGAATTCTGAAGCATCTACTAGTAATTCTACACAATCTACTATTGATGAAGAAAATGAGAGAAAAATGCATGAGCTTTTCCATATTCGAGTTATTTCCAAACATCAAAAGATTGATACTTTGTTTGATAGTGGCTCACAAGTAAATTTGATTTCTGAAGCAATTGTAAAGAAGTTGGATTGGTAACTACACCTCACAAGAAACCATACCCATTAGGATGGTTGAATGATAAAGCACAACTACAAGTGATTAGACAATGCAAACTCAAGTTTTCTTTTGGGTCAGCATTTGTAGACGAGGTTGAGTTAGACATAATTCCTTTGGATATATGTGGAATTGTTTTAGGAAGTCCTTACTTGTATGATAGAAAAGCTATTTTATATAGAGCTGAGAACAAGTATCTACTTGTTAAAGATGGAATCAAATGTTTTGTAAGAGTTCATAAGCTTAAGAATAATTATACTCTCATAAACTCAGGGCAGATGAAACGAATGATAAATTCATGCAAAGAATTCTTACTAATGGTTGTAAAGGTAAAGAAACCTAATAAAACCAATGTATTTGAAGGTTGTAATGCTAAACAACAAGCTGATTTAGAAAAGGTTATTTCAGAGTATGATATCTTGTTTCAAGAACCTAAAGGTCTGCCACCCAAAAAGGAAATAGTACATGATATTATTTTGCGGAAAGATGCTCCATTGCCTAACATTGGAATGTACAGGTTGTCCGCTTTAGAGAATGTTGAAATCAAGAAGTAGGTGTAGGAGTTGCTCGAGAAAGGGTTCATCAGACCTAGCACATCACCATGTGGGTCACCAATCGTTTTGGTGAGAAAGAAAGATGGCTCGTGGAAAATGTGCATTAATTACCGAGCATTGAATAAGATAACCATGAAAAATCATTATCCCCTTCCTTGCATAGATGATATTTTAGATCAATTGAAAGAAACTGTTTACTTCTCCAAGCTAGACTTGCACAGTGGATACCATCAGGTTAGAGTTGCAGAACAAGATGCATGGAAGACTGCTTTCAAAACAAAGCAGGGATTGTATGAGTTGCTAGTTATGCCTTTTGGCTTAACTAATGCTCCTGCTACTTTCATGAGATAAATGAATGATGTACTCAGACCTTTTCTTGATGATTTTGTTATTGTGTATCTGGATGACATTCTGATTTTTAGCAAAATGTGGGAAGAACACTTAAATCATGTTAAGCAGACACTAGATGTTTTGAAAAGATAAAAACTTCATGTTAAACTCTCAAAATGTGAATTTGGCAAAACATCTCTGAATTATTTGGGTCATATAGTAGGGGGTGGTGAATTAAGGATAGATCCCTCTTAGGTGGCAGTCATTGTAAACTGGTCTAAACCCAAATCTGCTACAGAAGTTAGACGCTTCTTAGGAGCAGCTCAATATTGGAGGAAGTTTATTTCTAACTTTTCCTGAATTGCAACTCCCTTACATGCTTTAACAAGATTGAACAAGGTGTTTCAGTGGGGAGGCAAACAACATAAAGCCTTCGACACCTTGAAAGAAAAGATTAGTACAACACCTGTACTAGAATTGCTTGATCTTCAAAGACCATTTGAGATCCAAACAGATGCCAGTGACTATGCCATGGGAGCAGTATTGACACAGCACGTTAAACCCATATGTTATCATTCTGAGACTTTTAATCCTGCAGTAGTTAACTATCCTACATATGATAAAGAATTGTATGCATTAGTTCAGAGTGTGAAAAAGTGGAAACATTACTTAATGGGCAAAGAGACAGTAATACATACTGATCATCAACCACTCCAATATCCACACTCCCAAACTAAGTTGCAACAATCAAGGCACTATAGATGGATGGGTTTTCTACAACAGTTTCATTTAGTCATCAGATATAAAACGAACATACACAATAAAGTTGTAGACATGCTATCTAGAACCATTATAAATGCATCTACTATACTTAAGAATAATTGTGTGCTACATGAAATCTACATTGAACAATATGCTCAAGATATAGACTTTAAGGATGCATATGCAACTTTAAATCAAGGCAAACGAGTAGAAGAATTGGATTATCATGTAAAGGACCGACTCTTATATCATTGTGGGAAGTTATGCATTCCAAAAATTGAAAGAGTAAAGATAATTACAAAAGCACACACTTCTCTAATATCAGGTCACTTTGGGGTAAGTAAAACAATTGCACAACTGCAAAGATTTTGTCATTGGCCAAAAATGAATGAGACAATTTCTAGATATGTAAGAGGGTGTACCATGTGTGCTAAAAGCAAGCCCAGCAATAGAAAACTAGGCTTGTACACTCCATTACCAGTTCCTTCTCATCCTTGGGAATGTGTTTCCATGGATTTTTGTTGGAGGACTACCTAAATCTAGGAAAGGTCATGATTATCTATATGTTGTTGTGGATAGGTTCAGCAAAATGTGTATTTTGATACCTTGTAATAAACAGATTACAGCTGAACAAACTGCAAAACTGTTCTTTGAACATGTATGGGTTCATTTTGGATTACCCACTTCCATTGTATCTGATCGAGACATCCGATTTGTGGGGAAGTTTTGGTCAAAGTCTGTGGGAACTGATGGATGCCAAACTGAAGAAAAGCACAACTTTTCATCCACAAACTGATGGCCAGACATAAGTAGTTAACAAGACAATGATCCAGTTACTTAGAGGATATTGTAGCAAGCATCCTAAGCTTTGGGATGAACATTTATGTTATGTGCAACATGCTTACAATAGAGAAAAACATTTTTCTACACATAGATCTCCTTTTGAGACCTGTTTTGGTTTCACACCAAGGTCTCCTTTGGATTTTGTCTTGGTAAAGATACCATAGTTGATGGACACAGTGATGTGGATAGGGCAACTAGGTTCATTGAATAGATCTAAGAGATCCACCAGGCAGTACAGGAACAGTTGGAAAAGAGCCAAGCCAAATACAAGGCAAGACATGACAAGCAATAGATGGAGCATAGTTTCCAAGTTGGTGACCAAGTCTGGCTATATATCAGCAAGGACAGGATGCAAGGTGAAGGTTAAAAGCTAAAGCCTATCAGGTATGGACTCTTCAAGATACTTGAGAAGATTGGTGAGAATGCTTTTCACCTTGATCTACCAGCTTACATGCACATCTACTTAGTCGTAAATGTAGATTGCCTGAGATTGTTTGAACCTTCATTAATTGAGGATCCCGAAGAGCAGAGTCAATTGCCTTCTATTCATGAACTGCTACCTGAATATCTCAATGAATTGCAAGAAGACACAGTTCTAGATAGGAAGGTGAGGACGACGCACAGAGGAGATGTTGAGTACCTCAAAATTGGGCTCAAGTGTTCAAAGCCGAGAAGTGCAAAGTGGATAGAGATTGGACAAGTGAGACAATTGTATCCTCACTTAGTCGATGCTTGAAAACCAACTTTTGGTGGTCCAAAAGCTTTTCAGTGGGAAGGCCGTGATCCGAATCAGATCCATGAAAAATTATCAAAGTACCATGTCTATATCAAATCGGGACAGACCTTAGAAATTTATGAACAAAGAGTGATCACGAAGACCTCTGGACAATGGTAGTTTGCAGCCAGCAAGGAACGATGAGGACCTTGGTCAAAGCGCGTTGACCGAGGCCAATGGAGACCGCGCAGGAGGCAAAACTGGCAGTTGGGAAGCCCGGATCTAGAAACAGAAGCCATTTTTTTATGCATGATTAGCACTTAGGCTGGGCAAAACCCCTCGAAAAGGAAAGGCCCTGAGCGCTCAGTCGCATAGGAAGCCGAGAAACTGTGGGGAAAGCGTTAAGGCAAAAGGCAGGTCCTGTGCTCCAAAACCGGTGGTATATCGAGGGCATCCTTGGGTGGTAAGCAGATTTGGCTGAAAACGAGGGACTCCATTCAGCGCATGACGCGTGTCCGATGGATGAGAGAGAAAATCACCTCTCATCACATGCTAACGATCGAGCAAGTCAACCACACAAAATGAGTGAACATCATGGGATCTGGGGACTCCAGATTTGACGACAAATATTGTGCCCAATGGGAAAACTGGATTTGGCAGGGGAATTAAGCCGCAGCATGTAAAATTTTGATGTCCTATTTGACCGTTGAGTTTGCAGTTTATTCATTCCATAGTGTAACTGAATTATCGAACCGTCGAGGAAGAACTGGTGCAGTTCATGAGAGGACAAGTGGCCACCTCCCTGTGGACGATGGTGATGGCGCAGAGGCAGGGAACTCCAAACGAACAGCAGTAGGTGAATCGAAGGGGTCGAAGAGGAATCGAACAGTCAAGGACAGATTGGCTTTAAGCCATGAACCGATAGAGAACAGAACACAAACAGAGAAGAGAGAAGACGAAGACAAAGAGAGCGAGAGCAAAGAAAGGACAGTGAAGCAAGAAGCGGGAAACAGAGAGCCGAGCTGACCTAAGGCAGCATCGAGTAGACAGAAGGCTTGAGAGGTTCAAGAAAATCCCTGTGAGGATCTATCGGGAATTGAGCACCACATTGGGCTCCTCCCATTAAAGACCAGAGAGGTCAAGACTTGTCTTAGAGTCGGTCTGTTCAACCCTCCGTCAGAGATCAAAACCTCTTTTGTTGCATTTCATTTTAGGTGTCCCATTCTATTCGATCACCAAGATTCCATTTAGGAGCATCGATCCTCTGACAGAAGGGTCTTGTTCCCATACTTCACTCATTTCATTCACCTGTTGGTTGATGTCCGTTCATAAATAAAAAAGCATATACAAGCTTCTTTTCACAAAGTTGCAAAAGTTGTCTTTAGGGTTTTAGTGTCAAGTAGGTCTAGGGTTTCACTAGAGTTTTTCCAATAAATGCTTCAAAGTGTCTAATAATGCCAGTAGGCAATGAGGATGTTCATAATAAGTTTTTATTCCAGATGTCTCATAGCCAATAATGCTCGAGAATAATTCTTCTTCAAAACTCTGTTTTGAAGAAGAAATCGTCAAATTTATTTCTTGTAATAAATATTTAATTTTTAAGGTTTTTCAGGTTCTACAGTTCTTCAGTGCAGCCCTAGTCATCCTTTGCCGAAATCCAAGCCATCATCATTGCAAAAGTTTGACAAAAGTTTCATCATTCAAGTCAAAAGTCAAAATGGAAACCAAAGCAAAGTTTGTATTAAAATGTCAAAGTGCCAAAGTTCTACAATTTTACAAAGTGGGTTATTGGAAATTAAAAATCAAAGTCATTAGGGCATATAAGAAATTTTGGTGTTTGAAACATTCATTTGTATACCAAAGAAGCCAAGTCAAGTTGTGGAAGGGCGCATTTGTGTTTTTGAAAGCCAAGATCGTGTGTTGGAAGTGCGTGCGGCGCATTGGAGGAGGTCGCGGCACATAGGCCACACGGCGCATTAGGCCAATTTCCGCTGTGTAAATTTGCATTGTCGCGGCGCATCTAGGAGGCGTGGCGCACTGGGTTTGTGCACGGCGTACAGAGCTGACAGGCCAAATTCATATCCCTGCTGCCATCAAAAATCAAACGACGCAATTTCTTTTGCTCCAAGTAAGTTCGGGAGTTCTTGCTATTGAATTTAGCTTGTGTTGGGTATTGTTTGGAGGGAAGATTTAAAGGTTTAAAGTTTGAGAAATATAAACCCTATCTATATATCAAAATCTGCTCCTTTGGGTTTTGAAATTGGTGTTTTGGAATTGTGATTTTGGTGCCAAGTCTCCTTTCCCACTTGTGATCTTTTCCCTTTCATGATTTCCAAACCCTATGCCCTAACCTCCCAAACTACTCATATCCCTGTTTCCCATTTGTCCTATCCTAAATTCTACCATTTCCTATCATTTTCCCTCTCCCATATCATATGTAGCAAATTCCCAAAGCTCACATCCCTAAACACAGTCAAATGGCTGTTAACACATTTCAAATTTTCACTTGACAAACTCCACTATCCACTTTTCCCACTGTCCCATATTCCTCACAGTTTCTTATTGCTCTTTGGCATATTTGGCATTCAAAACAAACACCTATTTCTCATTTTCAAACCAATCAAACATACACTTGTTATACACATTGCAGCACCATGACAGAGACAGATTCATCATATGAGCACGACAGTGACTCAACCACTGAGCCTAATGTGCCGAGAAGGCCTCGTAAGGGTGGTAGACATGTTAGAGAAGAGCCCACTTGCTTGACTCAATTGCAGGCCTTCCCGCTTGCAATGACATGCTTTCAGCAACAATCATGCTTTCAGTATTGTGAGATGATTGCTCAGATCTAGCATCATCTGGAGTTAGTTCAGTCGTTCGTTTTACATCTGCATGATGGTCATGTTACTCTTGCTGGAGTAAACTTCACCTTGACACCAGAAACCATCTCTCAAGCCACCGGGATACGGAATATAGGCGAAGAGTGTAACAAGAGACAACAACTGGATAAAGCATATTATGAACCTTACATCAGGCCTAGCTATTTGAGGCAGCTTAGCAGAGTATTCCCATTCCGGTTTTCGAAGGAATCTTATGCGCCGTTGATGAGACTCATTATCAGATGCTTCAGTTGTGAAGGCCGCTTCTCACGCCTCTATGCATACCATATCAGGTTATTGATGCATTTCACAAGAGTGAGTTTGATGAACATTCCATATTTCATGTGCCGAAACATCGAGAGGATGACTACTCTTGTTCAGAAGAAGACTCCTGAACGGCAGTACAACAACATTTACCACTATGCGCTCATCAAGATCATTGTTGTACATCAGCTTGGTCTGCAGGGTATCACATGGGAAGACTTCATCTCTCGTGAGTTCTTCACAGTTTCAGCAGCTCATCAGGAGGTTGTCCATGATGCGGGTGAACCTTCACATCAGCATGGAGGATGGGAGGCAGAGACTACTAGTGTGCCGACATATGTCACCTATTAGAGAGGCACGAGGGGATTGTTTGCAGCAGCTCGATGAGTACTATCTCCACCTAGGGTGGAAGGGGTCTCGTTGCCGCCATCAGCAGCATAGGTACAGGTATAGGACAGAGGCAAGAAGCCTATGCATGATGAGGGCCCTTCAGGAGGCCAAGACATTGATTTCATCCTCATTGATGACGATATGAGCTCTCCTAGCTTAAAGCTGAGGGAGATTATTCAAGAGCAGAAAGCCGAGATAGATGTATTGACCGATAAATTGCAAAGAGCTCAATGGGTCATAAACTATTTGGAGCAGCAAAACAAGCAATTGGAGGATCAGCATACAGTCATGGAGTTGCAAAACATTCGGAGGAACCGTCAGGCTGCCCAAAGGAGGAGGGTGGAGCTCACTTTGCTTGAGCAAGAGATCAATGATGATTGAGAATCTTGGCTTGAGAGGATAAACATCCACTTAGGGAAACTGTTGGTGAAGGCAAACAAGGACAAGGACATGCTCAGGCACATGAAAAATCATTATTGGGCCCGAACTCATGTTTGCAAAGCGAGGATCAAAATCCTGAAAGCAAGACTAAGGAGGGCACTAAAACGACGCAAATGGCATGATAGGCTCCAAATCTTGGCCGAAGCTTCTTTGGTTGAGCATGATACTCAATGATGGACCTTCAGTTCAAATTTCAGCAAATTTGGAGAAAATTTTGTCAATTTTGAGTTTTTGGGCTTCAAAATAGGTTTTCCTACCCAACGCGTAGCACCACTTGACGCGCGCTTATAATTGGGAGATGCACTAGAGGAAAACTTTACATTTTTGGATTTTTCATCAAAATCTATGCATGCTCATGGATTACATAAGGATTTCATCAAGTTCTGGGTTGCCTAAAGGGTCAAAAACACCCTAAAAATGACCTTTCTACCACCTTTTGCACCCACAGGAAGCAGTTTTGGGAGATTGAAGTTTTGGAGGGGCAAATGACATCCAAATCCAGAAATTCCACTTGGGTTGGAAGTAGACAGGAAAGTCTTTCCAACGAGCTATCATGAGCTCAATTTTTAATTTGGGAAGGGCCTCAAAATTATCTCCAACTTTGTGTTACGCATACAGGTTTCAGGTGTGGCGCATAGAGGATTTTTGGCTTATTTTTCACTGTATAGTTTAGAAATTCGCCCATTTTTGACTAGTTTTTCTTTTTGATGTAATTATTGATCTATCTTGATGTAACTTGATGACCATGATGTAATATTGGCCCATTTTTGCTTGTTCTATAGGATTCATTCACTAAAAAGTGAAAATTAAATGAATGAATCAGTTTCCTTCCATATAGAGGCAAGTTGTTTGATTGCCTAGATTTTAGTGCTTTGTTTAGAATTGGTTGAAAAAACTCCTATAATGATGAGCTCGACCCCTAGAGGTATGGGAATGGGTTAGGATGGTCTATATCATGTGTTTTCTGAGTCATTTTCAGGGTTGGACACTTGGGATTGCTTGGCACATCATTGTACATTCTATCTCTGCATTTTTGGCTAAGGAAAGACCAGGGTTTTGCAGCACTTGTTGGGATCCATGTGGCTTTGTGTTTTGATGATGTTTTTCTCTATGTAATTGTAAGTTCACTAATGTTTATGTGTATCATTTTCCCTTCTCTTTTCTTTTGAAATTAAACAAATGAGTGATTAAGGTAGAATCCATTGGAATGCTATACTCTGCCTTGAAATTTTGTTTAATTTTACATGTTTTCATCTATTTGAGGAGGACTCTTGAGACACTCTCTTGCCCTCCTTGACTCCTCACTGATCTGATCCAACCATTCATGCAAATCTAAAGCATCAAAACGATTGCCTTCCTTGCCCTAATCAGAACTCTGCAAAAACTAGGCCTCATCCCCGGACCCAAATTTGCCTTTCCCTTTTTCCAACAAAAAACCTCCAAAAATCAAATCAAATCCTTGCACTACATACCTAGCCTAAGATCAGTTGTTAAATCAGTCATCTCAAGCCTCATCTGATTATCTTTTGCTGAGATTGACCCAGAGAGAGCCCTCTCCTTTCCTCGTAGGGCTAGCTACAAGGTTGAGCATGGTGTGATGTGGACCTAGAAGCTTACCTTTTCAGCCTGAGGTAAATCTAGGCTCTAACAACTTGGAAAGGGAAAGAGTCTGTGCACTCTAGTGGCTTGGGGAATCCAAGAACCACCCTACCAAGCATAATCTGTTTCAGGAAACTCAAATTGAGCTCCTCATTGTAAATCTCTGCTTTAAAGACACAATAAAGGAATGCCACCACTGAAAGCTGGATTAGAGACATAGCCCTGGAGAATAGGGTGAACTCTTTATTAAATATGTTGTGTTCTTGCATTTTCTTATTGTGTTTCTCTTACTGTTTTCCATTCTTCCAGTGTCTGTGTATTTTGCAATCTGATCGATCCGTTACCTAAAATAACATAGACACAGACCAGTACATGAATTTGTAATACCTTCATTAATTAATTAACTAACTGAGGTCACTCATGAGTGATTTTCAGATCAGTAGATGGACATGAAGGCAAGGATTATTTCATCAATGTACTCACTGGTGGAGTAACCCAAAACACAAGATATCATGGCCACAATATTATGGCCCCATGGGGAAAAAATAACAGCTACATATGGGGGGGAGTCCTTAGGGATGTGTTTCTCTTCTTTGATGAAGGTTTGGAATAGTTGGGCCAATTTTGCAGAGCTAATTTTGGGATACAGGTCCAACAAGTCTCCAATTGAGAGTGGGGTTAGGTTTGGCCATCGTTGGAGCTATAACATTTCATTAATAGACTCAGCAGTGATGGTGAAAAGGACCTTCTGGTCATGGGACATGGTATTTCTGTGACTAGGGATGTAGCATGCATAGAACATATGAACAATCTCAGGAAAAATGTGGACTCGGGGGAACTGGTACTTGGGAAAATTTGACTCCCAAAGGCCAATTTCATCAGCATGGTTCAGGAACCTGTCCCTACTTTGGAAATGTACTTTGAGCAGGGGCTCTTGGGCAGTGGTATCCTTTATTTGAAAATCCTTATCAACTAAAGGAAGGTGGTCCAGGTCTAATTCAGGTGTAGATATGGGCCTTACATCCATTGCAATTGGGGCAGCCATACTCAGTTCTTGTGGATTTGAGTGTGGGGGGTAATTTAGAGTTTTTAGGCCAACGACAGTTTTGCAGATGGTTATGGCTCAAAGTGATAAAATGGAAGTAATTTTTATGTTTTTTACTTAATAAACAATGTTATGAGGGTGAATTGACTTTGAATTTGACAATGGAGTTGGAATTCCACGGTCAAATACCTGGAATTGGGCGGAATTGACTGTAAATGGTGGTTGATGGTGGCTGCAAAGGTTTGTACGGTTTTAGTATGAACTGATGGATGAGTTGGGTTGTTTGCAGTGTCTCTGGAGTAATGGTGGAGGTCAGTGGGAAATTTCACTATTTGTAGGGGTCGCAACGACTTTTCTAAACTCTTAATAACAATTGCGCGAAAATAGTGAAAAGAGGGGTAAATGGGCTTTTATAAAAAAATGATTAATTTTTGGCAGGTTCATTGACTGATGAATAATCACGGTTTTCGATTGAAAGGGGGAATTGGTTTGGGCGGTCCATCGCACCACTTTTGTGGTTCGGGCGGTATTCAGGAGGGGTCGCTCGATCCCATTCATTGTTTGACACGTAGCATCGGGAGTCGAGAGGAAAACCACCTTATCGGGTGGGTAAATGGCAGACATCGGGTCAGCCCGATATGGATGCGAGCCATTATATGAGGGGGAGGGATGATCGATGGTGGTTGGGAGATGGAGGTACGCGATGATTTACCCATAAAGTTTTTCAAGGGGGGCGATGGGTCTAATCACCAGTGGTATGAGATTAACTTGGAGCTTAATCTCATCAGGGACGCTTTAATACAAGATTAATTACTAAGGGTGGGATTTAATATATTTGTGGGATATGGGGTAGTAAAATAGTTTATAAGTAAACAAAGGGGTGGGGTTAATTTATATAAAGAAGTTAAATATATACGAGATAATGGGTTTTTTGGGAATTTTATATATCTAATTAAAAAGTTAATATGTGGTGAAATGAGTGGAAGGGGTATTGTACTTAGGTATATGAAATGTTGTGTGCTTTCCATATACTTAGTTCTTAGGATAAATGTATTTGGTGGGTTTTGCACATAAAACATGTTTATAAAGGGGTTTTCCTAGGCAAGAGAACTTAACCTTAGGAAAAGGGTTTTTGAGAGGGGGATGAATGATTTATAAGGGAATTTAACACCTTTCCTCCTTAAGTCATCAAGCCGAGGGTTCGGTCCCACCAGAAGTCAGAGAAATGCTCTGAGCATCTTTGAATTAAAGAACTATAGGTATTAATATTTTTATTATGGAAGGGAAGTTACTGAGTGTCATAGGGGTTAAAATGAATGAGGGGGATGTTAAATAAATCATATTGTAAACCATTGTTTTTGCTTTGTCCTCTACTTATGCACCTTTGAAAATTGCATTTAATATGATGACATAAGTGCATTTGTATAATCACATAACATTTTTGAAACCTTTCTAGTACTTACCCACTTGCTCATCCTACCATTTTTTCTTCACTTTATTTGGGTGCATTATTTAGGCTAGCAAACCCTTATCAATCTTTTTCTTTTCTTTACAAAATAACCTATCTAATTCTAACCTTATATCCTCCAAGGGCTCAGATTAAGCTGATGAGCCCCTTTTATTCACTCTACCTATCTAATGATCTGCCAAGATTACACTATTTGGTCAGATTTTATTCTCTAACTATAAACATAAAATTTAAAACATGAAATAGCCAAGTTTAAACAATTTGACTATCATGGATTGTGGCATGAGTAACAATTTGCACACAATCATTTATTATGCCTAAAAAGTAAATAGTAGTGACATTTTGACTTGCACACTTTCATGGCTTCTTTTTGTTTTTTGGGGTTCATATATTTTCATTTTCTGACCTTTTTCATTCTTTTTGTCCTTTGATTATTCTTTTAGGACATACCCTCTTTACATTTTTTAATTTTTTTAAATGTGGAAAACATTTGTAGAAAGCAAAGATATGTACAATATTACAAGGTTTAACCTTAGTCATTCAAAATTATGACTCCTATTGGTGTACGAACCTAACAGTGGCTCCACTTGGGGATGGCATCTTCTGAAAAGATGTCAACAACTTTGTAGATCAGTAGTCTTTGAATTTATGTTGATGTTACCTTGTAGTATTTCTCCTCTTTGTCTCTGCATTATTGATATTTATGACAGTCAATCCTTAAAGCTTAGGGCCTTCTCTTCAGGCTTCAACTTCAAAATCACCATCCAATCCACACTAGATTGTTTGAGAAATGAAATATGTACAATGGGAAATAAAAATCAGTAGTTAGGTTCAAAATAGTGTTTGAGCATTCGACCATTCACTGGTCCACCTTCTGCTTCTATACCATCCATCTTTCTTAGGAAGAAAGCATTATTACCTCTGAAAGTATAAATGACATATGGACCTTTCCATAGGAAATCAAATTTCCCATGTTTACCTTTATCTTCCCTCCTTGAATCCAACTTTAGGACTTTGTCACCGAGGTAGAAATATTCAACCTTGGTTATTTTGTCAAAAATCTTTTTAATCCTTTCCTGCACAACCTGAGATCTGATGTATACTTCCTCCCTGGTTTGTTGAAGATGAATTGTCTGGTTGATTCTTCTTTGGAAACTATTTGGTTCAACTTGCAATTATTGAAGCAACTTCATCATTGGTGTTCCCAAGGAGGATGGAAAAACAACTTCCATCCCATAGACTAGTTGATAGGGAGAAGTACCAATTGATTCCTTAGTGGTTAGTATGTCTGCCCATAAGGCATTGACTAGCTTTTTATTCCATGTTTTCTTATTATCCTCTAACAAATTTTTGATGATGTTCACCAGAATTTTGTTTGAGGATTATGCCAGCCCATTTCCTTAAGGATAATAGGCTATGGAATGGCCCAGGGTTATATGATACTTGTTGCATAAATCTATCATTATTTTGGATTTAAAGGCTGCTGCATTATCAGTAATGAGCTTAGTTGGACATCCAAATCTAGACAAAATATTTGTTTCAAGGAAGGTTATGATAACAATGTCAGTGGCTTGCCTTGAAGGTATGGCCTCTATCCATTTTGTGAAATAGTCTGTTGCAGTGAGGATCCATTTGTGCTTGGGAGGACTTTTGGTCGACCTATGTGTTTATGTCCAGATCCCAAAGTAGGGAAGGTGGCATTGGCCATGGAGCTCCAACCTTGGATACACATCTTGATTAGGTGCTCAAAATTAGGCTCAAAACTAAAAGTGGTAGAATCTTGATAAAATTAGCTTTAGATCGAAGTGCTCGTCATCCTGATTCCAACGGTGAAAATGACACTCAAATCTGAGCTCATATGAAGAAGTTAGACCAAGTCAAAGTTCAGGTTTGACTTGGACACATGGCAGGAGTGGATGATGTGGCAGGGCCCTTTGGCGAATGGGGAAGTGACAAGTGGTATGCTGCCATTGGGGCCCAATTTCACAAATCACATGTCGCAGGCAGGTTGGCATTAAAGAATTGGCCCCGGCATGTGTGATGCGATGAATCGGCCCCCAGCGTACCCGGGTTGCAATGTGATAATCGCAATCACACATCACAGAAGTTTATAGTCTTGTATATCTATTACCCCCTGACTCCGCTTATTGTAATTTGTGATGGATCTCGAATGTGATAAGATTATGGGTTCTAGTTAATAGTTTCGTCATGTCTGTTGTATCACAATCTTATATCACCCTGCCATGTTTACAGACCATAAGACTGTCGGTTCTCCGCTGATTTCGATTTGCGATGGAACAATCAGTGCTGATAAATTATGGACCACCACGTGGTGAAATTTTTGCTTAGTTATCACAATTTTGGAGTGAAATTGTAGGTTCATGCCGGAAATGGTACAATTTGTGGAGCGAATATTGGGAGAACTAGGAGAGGTCATAACTTCTTCAGTTTTCCATCCAATTGGATGCAAAAAGAGGCCAGAGAGCCATTCTTGAATATTCTGGACTCATTGGAGCAGGTTTCAGAAGCATCTGAGCATTGTAAACACATATTTTTACACTTTTGATCATAATAGAGAGACTGAAGCCGTTCGAAGATGGACCAAGGAGATGTAACCCAAGAGGGGTGAACTCCTTTATCATGTTTCTATTGTAATGTGTTTTTAATGATGTTCTATACATGTTTATGCTTCTGTTCAATCTCTTAACAATGTTAAATTGCTCATAAAATTAAAATAAAAGTTATCATTTCACTTGCAAAAATTCATGAATCCTTAAGCACAATGAAATTTTTTTGTTTCTAAGATGAAGAGATATTAGCACACAATCTAATATTCTAAATCAGATCAATTTTGGTATTAGAGCACTAGGTTTTCTTTGTAAAAGAAGGATTTAGCTGTTTGCAATTTTATGTCATGCTTACAAAGTTAAAACTCAAAAGAGGAGAAGGGAAGCTAGTTGGAAGCCCTGAAGTTGGGTCAAGGGGAAGGAGAGAAAGGTTGCCACAATCTCCTACACCAATTTAGCCTCAAGTTCTAGTTGACACCCCAGAGATCATGTCTCATGAAGGAGAACCTACAAACATGACAGAAGATGAGAAGACCTTCATAAAGGCTTTCTTTGATATGACAGAGATGTTTAAGGTCCTCTATGAAGAGAGGAATACCAAATTGCAAGGGTAAAGTTCCAAACCTCCCAAAGGAGAAGGCTCTTCAGAAGGAGGCAATGGAAATGGAGACAAACCTCCACCCTCTCCAACATCTTCTTCATCTTATTCTTCACAAGCATCTTCACCCTCTTCCACTAACATAACCCTTACTCATACTCACCATCAGGCTTCAAAAGGAACTGGTAAATCACCTTGTTTAAAACTTGATGTTGTTGGTACCATTCTATGACCCCTTTTTCCCTCCCAAAACATGACCATTTCCTACCTCTTCTCATCATTTATTCCTCAAATGCCTTGGAAATTAATTAATTAATAAGTTTTATAGTTGTTGAATTGCATTTAAATTGATTTAGGGGTTTTGTGTTAATAAATTAGGATTTTTGGCCTAAATAACTACAGGAAGTCTCAACAACCTGTAAATGGCTTATCGTTTGACATGTGGCATGACAGCCAGGCCAGAGCGAAAGGTATGGGTGAAAAGAGGAATGTCCAAGCATGGACAAGCACCTATCCCGCAGCGGAAACATCCCTCCTATATGCGCGGTCAACGCCTGGTCAACTATGGCATGTTGGCACAAAGGCAGCAACATCACTCAGTTACAGTCAATTCGATTTTTAGTTGTTTCCTAGTTTTTATATGCGTAAGATAGGATAGGAACATCTTTGTGTTTTTTACAAAAGCAGCAACAACCGCCCATGGATAAACATCCATTTTTCAAAGGATGTGATGTATGTAATTAAAAGGCCGAACCTGGTTATATGTTTGTTTACCTTTTTGATACTTCAGATTGTTACGTTTTATATACATTCATTGTCGCCTCAGAACAGAGCTTTTGGTTTAATATAAGATTGCATTACAATCTCTGTGCATTGTTTAATACTGTGATCGTGGTGTAACTATCTCGGTGTGCCAAGGACGCGGACGGGCCCTGCGTGCATGGTATACCTATATTTTAATTACGTTTGCATTGTATTTACATTGTGATTTTAAATACATTTTACAATCAAGCGTTTGAATGGTATTTGATATCGATTTATATGCTCAGGGATTTGATTGATGCTTACATTTGTGTTTATGAATGCGCTGTTAGATGTTTGTGCATGTGCTTGAACAAACCCTCATCTGGATTGTGAATCATATCCTATAAAGGATTCGATCCAGGGTTGCTTGTAAAGCACTGATATGGACGATGCTTATGATTTTTCCTTTGCATGCTTACAATAAATATTCATGACTGTTGAGTGCCATTAAACATGGGTTTCTTGTTTGGTGTCTCTGTAAGGAGACCGAAGCCTTTAAATATAGTGATACACAGCATGTTATGGATTTCATTTTAGTTGTTAATGACATATGGTTTGATGCTTAGTTAAAGCTTTGATTGATAGTTTAACATTAGATCTAGTCTTAGCACTGTATTAGGAATCGTAGGTCTAGAGTAGATCCTTTATGTCTATATATTTTAGGCACACGCCTCTAAGTATACGCACCCTGGTTGATAATAAATTTAGCCCAATCTAGCACCCTAAATAGGACACTACATTTTGGCGCCGTTGCCAGGGAGGCGTACTTAAAGGATTGAAAAAAATTTTAATAAACAAAAATCAACAAAAATCAGTCAAAAGTCATGTTCATTTATGCCTAGGTTTAGAGACAATCAGGGTAGATTCATAAGAACCCCCCACCATCCAAAAACTAACCCATCATCATCAAGAGCAGACTCTGTAAAGAATTCAACACCAGCTGAGGAAAATTTCATTCAAGCATTAGAGGATAAACAAAAATCAGGACAGAGACTTACTCTCGTTGAAAGGCAAACTTTATTCATACATAAATCTTAGAAGAGGGACTTTCCTAGGTCTACCACACAAGGAGAAAGTAGCGTTGTGATTCAATACATTCCAGAGATTGAACACTCTCCAGAGACTGAACACTCTTACCTTAATCGCCTCTTTGAAGGAAGTGACTCTGATACAGAGAAATCTTCTAAGATGGCCGAGGAAGGAGATGGGTCAGCACCACATCAAAGACAGAGAGATGAGGAAGAGTCCACTTTTCCTTTTTCCCATACAAGAACCACAAGAAGATGATGAGATCAAAATGAAAAATATACCACCATCAGTGCTACCTAATTTCTATGGTATGGCTTCAGAAGATCCGGACTCATTCTTGTTCGAATTTGACATTGTATGTTGGACATATGGCTATACTGAT
>APFE030723970.1:92305-135413 GCA_000404065.3 Pinus taeda
TTAAAATTATTATAGTTATTATTAAAGTTAAAGAATTTAAAGTGTTTTAATATTAGCATCATTGAAGCACAAAATGACATGGTTTATGGTTGGTGTATGATTTGCATTAAATTAACATTGTAAGAATCAAAAGACCATATTTAGATTCTTTTAAGATGCTTTTGGATGTATTTGAGAAAAAAAGTTAAGCCATATTAATTAAAATTGTCATAATGTTTTTAGTTATTTATTGATATGCAAAGAATCTAGAAAAGAAGTTTCTCAAGGTTCTAAACTCATCCCAATAATTATAAAATGAGGTTGTAAGGTCACATTAGTAGAACCACTTAATTAATAGTTTTCTTAGTCAAACCAAAGAAAAAAAAAAACTTGGAAAAGAATAAAGGAGGAAGGAAACTAAGTAATGGCAGTAGAAGTTCATAGAAAAAGGTGAAAATTGTCATTCCTTGAACAAGCATTGAATATTTACAATTTGAATCATGTTAATTGGAATTCATATATTTTCCCTTTAATCACAACCAACGATAGCCTTTAAAAATACATGGACTAGCCATGAAGATTTATCTATCTATATATAGTATTATTATATACATATATTAATATATAAATATAATAACTCTCTCTTTGTTTAAGCCATAAGATGTAATTAATATATATATTATATTATATATATATATTATTATTATATATGTCTACTTAGTAACAACTTTATTCTTATAATCACAATCATAGCTTTAAAATACATGGATAAGCACCAGTTGTTTATATAAAATATATATATATTTCTCTTGTTTTTAATGGTATCTGTTTTCTTGTACAAACCAAGACTATGATTAAGTTTTTGTTAGTAGTACAAAGATTATGGTAGATATTTAGACACTTGTTAAGTTAGAATTGGATTAATGTGTTATTAGATAAATTGTATTTGCCTAGTCAGAGGAGTTGCCCAGAACCGGAAAGTTATGGAAATTCCAGTCATATTTAGAGAAAATCTGGCAAGGATTTTTGTAAATCCAAGTTACAGTTGTTAAACTTCAAAATTTTAGGTGTCCTAGAAGTTTTTGATGGTGTTGAATCCATTTCCACCATCAAAAACACGATTCAAACACCGCCTCTACAAGATTTTTTGAAGTTTTTTTGCCTAGATTCCGACCATTTTTAGTCCTCCGGGCAATTCCTTTGCCTTGTTAGACAACTCCAATTGTATTTCTCTAGTATGCTTTTGTAATTATTTAATTTGACAACCATGATTATGTTCTAGACATAAAGTAATTTAATGATTCCTCTTCACTTAATATGGATAGCATTTGATCCATTCTTTATCAATTGTTTGGTCCATGATTTATATTTAAAGAGCATAAATAGTTATTACTTAAGGATTAAGTGTAAGTGATTCTTATGTAGATTATTTTCATTTTTCATTAATAAATTATGTCTAGTATAATAGATTTTTCCTATTTTTGATAATTTTAATTATATATTGATGTACTAATCTTTCATCTATTTATATAATGTCATTTTTATGGTTTTTTTTTTCTTTTCTTAAATTTTAAATTTACTATTTTTATATATATTCCAATTTCTCTCGGTTCTTGATCTATGTTTTTGTGATAATTTAACTAATATTGATGTACTAATCTTTCATCTATCCATTTTTATGGTTTTTTTCTTTTCTTAAATTTTAAATTTATTATTTTATATTATTCCAATCTTCTCTCGGTTCTTGATTTTTTATACTTTGTGAATCTCAAACTAACTAAAAACAAACCAAAAAACTTTTTTGGGCATATATTATTTTCAGATGTTTGATAAATTAAAAACAAACCAAAAAACCTTTTTTTAGAAAGATGTTGACAAATTAGAATATAATAGAAGAATTATAATGTTGATAAATTAAAATATATAATAGATCAATTGCATTTTATGAGTAGACTATAAATTTTCTATATTTTTAAAGATAGTTTCTTGTTTGTTTGTGTTTTTTTCTAAGGGGCTAATGGTGTTTATTTTTTAATTTTTTTAAACAAAAGCAATAAAATTTATAAATTTATTATTTCCAGATGTTGATAAATTAAAAGCAAACCAAAAAACCTTTTTTGGAATATATTATTTTCCCTATACCTGGAAAGATGTTGATAAATTAGAATATAATAGAACAACTATAATGTTGATAAGTTAAAATATATAATAGATCAATTGCATTTTATGGGTAGACTGTATAAAATTTCTTTTATGGGTAGAATATATAAAATTTCTATATTTTTAAAGATAGTTTCTTGTTTGTTTGTGTTTTAATCCTAAGGGGAAAATGGTGTTTATTTTTATTTTTTTTATCAAAAGCAATAAAATTTAGGGAAAGCATGCACTTAGAGGAGATTGTGTTGTTTTTAATTTAAAAATGAAAACTGTTTTCTTATACACGTGTTATATCTTTTGTAATAATGCGTTTCACTTGTTTCTTTACTTTTAATTTATTTATATATATCAAAAAAGTTCACACAACTTTAAGTTATAGAATCCCTGTTTATTTTACTTATATTATAAGGGTAGATTACTTATAAAGTATTTTTATTATTATTTATGAAGTTATATTTTATATGCAATTTCAATTTATAAAGAATTTTATTCTAAATGTGATTCTCATTTGTGAGTCACTTACTTTATTGTGAAAATACCTTATTTATAAAATACCTTATTTATAAAAGTGAGGTTATAGGACAATGTGTCTCTTTACAATTTTAGCAATCTCATTGTGTACTCCTCACCATGTACCTCAACCAACCACATGGCGTCGGGTTACCTTTTATGCTTTTCTTTAAGTTCTAATAAATTTATTATCCAAAGTCTATTTTTAAACCTCCACCAACTACATGGCGTCGTGGTTACCTTTTATGCTTTTCTTTAAGTCTAGTAAATTTATTATCCAAAGTCTATTTTTAATGCTTTTCTTTAAGTTCCAATAAGTTTATTATTGGAAGTCTAGTTTTAATGCCAATATTTTTAACTATCAATATTTTCAAGCTTTTCCATTTAAATAACTGGTTTATAATTTTGAAGCTATATTACCTTCATATTGTAATAATATGGAAACTGCAAGTGGATCCCCTTTTTCATTTTTAACTACAACTCATGTAAATGAGTTGTAAATTATATATGGGGATCTACCATGTAGTAAGGATTTTATTAAACTTCTTTGGGAGTAGAAGTTGCTCCTCTATACATTAATGAGATTCAAATAGGAAAATAAATGTGTTTCATCATATGGATTAATAAGGATGTCAATCTACAAAAATTAACACTTTCACCTTCAAGGATTTGAGACCAAAAATGCATCTTCAAAATTTCTGAAAATCGTTTCTGGAAAACATAATAAATAAATAAATCCACTGCTTTAAATCCTAATGATTTCTCTTGCATTGAGTATTTTCTATATCGATTTAAGAACATAGACCTTTACTTGCAAAACGTAAGATAAACAAGGAAGTTTGCCAACTTATACATGTTATTCTTACTCAACTTGGAAATGTTTATTCTATTTTTCTCACCTACTTTTCACTCCATTAGAGTAACTCTTATTAGTTAAGGTGATATTTGCAAACTTCACTCTTATGACGCTTTTAGTGATTCTCTGATTGTGGAATAAGATAAAATTTTGCACCTTAAATTATTTAACATTGTAGCTACATTTAATAAAGACTCGGTAGCGCAATAGAAGCAAGGCCCTAAGCTTAAGAAGAAACAACATCCTTGGAACTTAAATGCAAAAAGGTTGAGAGAGATTAAATTCTTTTTTTGGATGTGATGGTCATATTGAGTCTAAGTGGTTCAAAAAGGTGGAATTCTTAAAAGTAAAATGAAGCAGAACAACATAAATCTTGAATCTCCTCCTAATTCTTCTTTGTTTAAACATGCACTTTCTCCTTTTAATTTTATTTGAATGCAATGTCTACTTCTTGGAATGAGTGGTTTCTTGATTCTTAAGCATATTATCATATATTTAAGCATAAATCCATATTCTTAATGAATGTAACAACAAACAAATATTATTGGTGATGATACATCTCTTAGGGTTGTAGGATCTAGAATAGATTAGCTAGATGATGACCATTTTAATGATGCATTATGTGTTCCATGTCTTTCATGCAACCATTTATTAGTATATCAACCCACTTATTTAGGTGAAGGAAAAACAATGATTTTTTTACCTTATCAATTTATAATCAAACATTTAAGGTTTCATAAGCATGTCTTAGCAATTGAAATCATGGATGACATTACTAGGTTGTACAAATATGACATCTTTGGGTCACCATATCAATTTTATTTTTCATAGTGATAACATGAAAAAACTTTGCCATGAATATCTGGGTCATATAAACTATGTCATTGTAGTAGCTATGTAAATAGAATATGGTGATTGGTTTTCCTCTTGTTTCTCATAGATATGATATTTCTTTCGATTATGTTATCTACAAACATATTTGGGATAGAATGACAAGTTTTCCTGTTAGCATTCCTTAGTACCCTTGTAGCTTTCTTGTAGTGATTCTCGTGTTTCTCTTCATTTTCCTTCTTTGCAAGGTTCAAGTAATCCTTCACTTTTATTGATTTTTTTTTGCTCCCCATATGCACTTGGGTTTATTTCTCGAAAAATAATGTTGATTTTTTTATATGATTTTGGCCTACAATGCCCTTATAGAAGAGAAAATTGGACATCAACCTCAACACTTAAGAACAAATAGTGGAGTGAATATGTTAACAAAAAATGTACAACTTACTACACTACTCAAGACATTCAAATGCAACATATTGTTCCATACACCACAACAAAATGATGTTATTGAGAGAAAGAATCACATATTAAAAGAGATTGAAAATTATATGATTCAATCTAAGGTATTAAGTCCTCATTTATAGGAATAATCCATTAATTATGTAATGACAAATTTAATCATATTCCAGCAAAAGATATAAAAATATAATAATATAATATTGACAGAAGCATGGAGTAACATTAAACTAGATGTAAGCCACTTTCGTGTATTTGGTAGTGAAGCATCGGCTCACATCTATGATCATAAAATGAAAGTGCAAGTCTTCAAATTGAGAGGTGTATTTTCGTTGGATACTATAAAGATGTAAAATGTTATATACTTCTTCAACGTCATTCAACACAAAATATTGTTAGGAGAGATGTCAAGATTGATGAAATTTTCTTAGCTACCGTGCCTAGTATGAATTATTTTCACCTTTGTCCTGCAATCCATCTTTGATGAATGCATCATCTTCTACTCAGAAAAATTATACTAGTGACCCTATTCTAGTCTCTTCTTCCTTAGATGATATTCATGATGATGAAAATCTACATCTACCTACTCACCATCCTCTACTTGAGTCCATTGAATATGAATGTGCACTAACACCTCAACTTCATATATGGGTTTGTACAACATGAGAAGTGATTATTTATCTTTCCAATGATCATCCATCCCAATGTCATACAATTCTATAGTTCCATGGAGCCTTTTCTCGTTTTTGGCTAAGTTTCAAAAATTCATGATATCAAAGCATTTGCAAAGCTTTTGGTTGTCTAGATTGAGATACAATAATGAATGAAGAACATTACTCCTCAACGGGGAATGATACTTGGGATCTTGTAAAAATTATCAAACATAAATGGATGTATATAGATAAGTATGAATCATATGGAATTCTTGAAATACATAAGGCTTAATTAATTTAGGAAGGATTTTCATATATATATATATATAATATATATATATATATCTATATATATATAGATATAGATATATATAATATATAAATACTTAAAACATTATTCCCCTATAGCGAAATGAATTAGTACACTTGCTTTGTTCTATCCTTTGTAGCTTTATTAAAATGGGAAGTTCGTCAAATGGATGTTAAATATGCCTTATTTCATGGGGATTTTCAAAAGGGAATTTACATATAATGACCACCTATGTATATTCTACGTGACTCTATTTTTGTTCACCACCTAACAAAATATCTCTATGTCCTTAAGAAATCTCCTTGGGTTCAATATGGTATAATGGACATCTTTCGTATTGAAAATATATTTTATGTATATCATTATGACCCCAATTTCTATACCAAAAAAGTGGATAACCATCTTGCATTACTTGTTCTCAATGTTGATGATATTACACTCACTAGTAATGACCCATAACTTTTAACCTATGTGAAATATAGTCTTAAGTAGAAATTTAAAATGACAAACTTATGAAATTTGCATTATTTTCTTGAGCCCCAAATCTGTCAAGACAATGAAGGAATTTCCCTCTTCCAATCTAAGTATGCATGTGGCCTCTTTTGTTGCATTCACATGGAATTTTATTATAAATCATCGCTATCTAACTTCCAATCTAGAGTCAAGCTTATTTCCACCTATATCATACAAGAAGTAGATGTCACTTTTTACCATTAGTTAGTCGGAAGCCTTTTGTATCTGAATCATACCCATACTGATATATCCAATTTTGTTGATATGATTTCCTAGTATATGTAAACAATCCATTGGATCCATTATGAAATCAACAAAGAGGAGTACAATTAAATTGAGATATGGTACAATTTAGGTGGGTTCCTTATTGGTTGGTTTCATTGATTCCAATTATACTAGTGGCCCTAATGATTGGAAGTACAATGCGAGTTATCTTTTTAAGTCTTTGTTTTGGACTTGTCACTAATCCAAATTACTCCAAGTCAAGGAGCCCCATGGCTTTGAAAAATACTTTCAAAGTTTAGAACCTAGAAAAACATCTAGCCACTCTCTACTACAATAATTAAAGCTCCCTTCATTTGATCAAATATCTATTTCAACATTAGCACAGAGAACACATTGAGATACACTTAATTGGTTTCTCAAAGTTCCTTGTTTTCGTGTAGATGATTAAGTTTTATATGATTGCACAAAGACACATAGAAGTGAACTTTTCCTGTCTTTAATCTATGTTAGGAGTTCAAAAGGTTGTCACTAAGGGGTGGATATATTTTAATTATCTTCTTCCTTTACCTATTATTTCACCTTTTCAAATCTTTCAATCACGTCCCAAGTTGTTTGTAAGGGGGGTATTAAGGTATTTAGGCATTTAGGATTTAGAAAAATCAACATGATATAATGTATCTTATACATAAAGTGCGTTTTATTAGTGTAATTTAGTAATTATCTAAGCTATTAATCATGATTATGTTCTAGACATAAAATGATCTAATGGCTCATATTCTCTTCGATATTAGTTACACAATCTATGTGCTTTTTTTTTAATCTACTCATCTAAAATCCTACTACAATCATTGGTTTATCATCTCCTACTTGTTCTTTACATTCAAAAAGCTATTTAATTATTTAAACATCGATGAAAACACTATTGCAGCCTACACATATATACAAATCATGAATTGAAATAAATTGAGACAATCACACAAGGGACACCGTTATTTTTGGACAATCATCCTTGAAAAAATCCAATTCAGGAAAGCCGGTGGAACATATAGAGGGTTTGTATTATTAATAAAATTCTTGAATACAACTAGGGTGCCAAATGTGGCTCACCCAACAGAGAATAACCTTGGCAGAAGTACCTCTATCTGGAGACAGATATTTCAACAAATCCAACAACTGGATGATCAAACCCCACATATGAAAAATGTTGTCCCCAGTGCTGGGAAGTGATGACTGCTCCAAGCTCTACACTAGGACCACGTTACCCTCTCAGTGAGCCTCCCTTGCTCAGAAAGTTGATATGCTAAACTTATCTTGCTCTGCCCACAGAAAAATCCCAATGATGACTCTAAGGGCCTATCTCAGCCCCTCCAACTTTTGCGTCGCCTGCGTCAGCTCCTCTGGCCTCTGTGTCACCCTCTCTGGAGCTGTGTTGTCTCTCTTGGTGCTGCTTTTCCTCTCCGCTATGTATTCTTTGGCCATGGACTGAAGTCCCTCTGCTGAACTTCCCCTCGCTGCAACTCAAATCACTTAGCTTGATTTTCTCAGAAACCTCGACCTAGAAAAATTGAACTCTTTGATCTCTTGGTGTATCTCCAACTGACCCTCAAGCCTCCTCTTATAATTTTCTTGTTGATGAATAAACGACCGTGATCTAATCTTTAATCAACATATAAGATTAAAATAGGCTTGATCCTCATCATTAAGAACCTTCTCACCCATATTCTTATTAATACACATTAATATTTTTATTTTCCTATGTTTAGACTTAAGAGCTCATTAAGAATATTAATTATTTTAATAACTCCTCATCCCAGTGGAATTTCTCCAAACAATTTATGGGTTCTGTAGATCTCATGTGTTCTAGCCCCTCCACATAATTTTAGAAATAGAGCACATCAGATGCTACCCAAAATCAACAATATATGGGTTATCACTTGATTGGTCCATGATATCTATTTAAATAGAATGGAGGGTATTTTATTGATGATTGATTATGATATCAGTTATTATGTAGAATATTTTATTTTTTCATTCACATAATACCTCAAGTGGCCATGTTGGTTTGGGCCATTGATTACTTCCCTCTTTGAGGTTTTACCTATGTACATGCTAATGTATTGATTTGTTAAGGCCTTTGGGGCCCCTATATTAAGCCCCTAATAAGTTTTTTGTATTGGTTTATTTGTTATTTTAGGAGGTCGGCTAAAATAATTCATTGTGCCCTTTAATTTTAATTTTACACTTTATCTCCTATATATATATATATATATATACAAGGGAGAGATAGTCTTAGTGTTAGACACTTGATCCTCATGAATTGGGTGAGAAAATTGTAAATATGTAAATAAAGGAAAATGAAGGGTTAGAATAGGAAGTGACCTTGGAATATGAAGCCTAAGGGTAACACCTCTTCATGTTATATAGTTTTGTTTACATTAATGCAAATCAATCAATTTTAGGAATTATTTTCCTTAGCTTGGAATAGTATTTTTTGGTGGAAAAATAATGGAAGGGTAGAGACCCTGGGTTCAGGCATAGGGGCCAACAAAAGATCCATTGTAGTCTGGCACAATTCCAACATTTTTACCTTATCTAAGACAAATAAGACATCTCACCTGAGGTGTTTCGCGACCTTAGATAGTTAAGGGCTGGAATCCGGTATCGGGAAGAATCATATGGAATATATCAATGCTAGTAAATCCATATTTATACCAATTATGAAACCAATTGTAACAAATCAAACACACTAGGAGAAAGAAAACCATACAAGTGAAAAAATATTAAAAATTTCAAAATCTGCACAAACCCACACACACAGTATTCGTGTATCCCTATAATCTCTTATTCTATTAACTCCATCAATAGTATATCCAACTCAAAAAGCCTCATAGATAGAACATGAAACTAACATGAAATAGCAATACACAATTGAGATAATAAGAATTAGAGTAGGCTCGAACGACTTTGCAACAAAATTTTGGTATCGTTTATATCTCTCCCCTAGATTTTTCCCTTTAGCCTTCCTTTATATCCTTGCACTTGCTTAGACTACCACTTCTCCCTCGAATGCTCTACTTTTTTCCTCTTTCTGTTGCGTCTACTACTTGGCTATTAGTATTCCTTTCTCCTCGACTATGGTTACGTAGGTCCTGACTTCTCTGGCCATGTTTCTACAACTGCTAGCCTTCGATAGCTCCCTTCCTTTTCTCCAATTGTCTCCACCACAAATTCCCAACTGTTATCTTTGGAAAAATATGGTCATCCTTCCAACATGTCACCTTGTTTCCCAAAACAAAGGACCCAACAAGCCCCAACCACAGTTCGTTGAATCATGCTCGATTCAATCCTTTGTCGGTGTTATTAATGTTGTTGATGCTATTGGTGCTCCTCCCTTCATTGATTCTCCTTGGCTTGTTGTTTCCCCTTTACTAGTTCCTTCAAATGAACGACCCAACTCAGGGATGGATTCGATGGTTGCATTTCTGAATCATGTGTATGCGTTGAGATCTTCCTTCCATGTACTTGTGGGGTGCCTGCTTAAGCAAGCGATTACATCATAATTTTGGCAATAGGCTAGGTTAGGCATGTTAGCAATAAAGTATTCCACTACTTGTTGGTTTCTTCACTGATTTGCTGTAGTGTTTCTAGATGAGTCTGTGCAGGTGGTTGAAGGTCCTCAAGTATCTACCTGGTCTTGGCAAATTCATCATCGATGTGTTGGATTGGGGTCTCGAGGCTGTCTACTTGTGCCAGAAGTCCCTTCCACTGGGTCTTCTCTCAGGTACTCATGTCTTGATTAAAGAAATAATTAGTGTGGTAGCACAGATGGTAAACATGTTTATTCTTTCTTGCCAGACAACTAGACTAGTCATGAACTTGTTTCAAAAGGCCTGGAGATTCTTCCACAATCTTGATAATTGTTGCTTTCAAGCCACCCACTTTCGCTAGTTTCTTCTCAATTTCACCTACATACTGGGTGGTAGGATATGGTAATTCCCTTTGAGTGGCAACAATGCTTCTATTAAGTTATCGATTGGTCGAGACAAGGTCAGTACACACTGCTTTGATGTGATCACAAAATTCAATAAGGGTGTAGGTGGATAAATATTTCGGTGCATCTGTCATGATATTGGCAGCTGAGGGCCATAATACCTAGAAATTTTCAATAATTTGGTCAATATGACCCTGGAGATTATGCTTATCCTAGAGGAGATGGTCACGTTTTGTTACAAGGGCCATAATTTGCTGTTATTGTTGTTTGTTCTCGGTAGCCAAGACATTGTACAACACCTCTGCTTGGTGTGTAACTAGTTGAATGAAAGTAAATAATTGGGGTGAGGACCAGACTTGTAGGTGATCAGGGTTCATTATGAAAGGTCCAGGGACTAACTCTACAACAACTATCCACTGGTAACTGATTTGTTAGAGTGCCCCTATGGATATGTTTCTCTCTGTGAGGGTTCAGTTGTCTGTGGATCAATGTAAACCATGGGGGAGCGTGGTGATGAGATGATGGGATCGACGGGAAGGGGTACTGTGTATAATGTGGTGGGGTTGGGAAGGGGAGGGGGTATTGTGTATAATGTGGTGGGGTTGGAAATTTGGGTTTAAGCACCCCATTCATATTTTCAGTGTTTGATTGGATAAAGGAGTCAACCTCCATTTTTTTTTTGTACCGAGCATAGTCCAGATTGTAGGATGTCAGGGATGGTGGTAGAAGTGGAGGTTGTGTGAGGTGATGGATTCTATGACCATGGTGAGGAGACAAAAGTGGAAGGTGGATTTTGTTCTATGATGGACATGGTAGTGTGAGAATGGGGCTCTTCATTAGTGAGCTCAAAAATTTGGATGGAGGCAGCGTTAATATTTTTCTTGGGCCTAGATGGTGCCTTAGTGATAATAGGGTGGGGATTCAAAATTGTAGGTTTTGACTAAGAGTGGAGCCCGAATTTAGGAATCGAAGCAACTAGAGGGCTACAAATCAAAGAAATAGGTAGATTTGAATTGTGAAATTATGAAAAGGTGGTAAATGGACTTATTGATATGGAAAGATTCACCATTGTTTCCTGTAAGGACTACATCTCTATCTTGAGCCTCTTGATGAATGGCTTCAGTGTCTCCTCGACCATCTTATTCCTTAATGCTATAGGGGTTTGTCCCGGTAGTGGTTGAGGCACCATTCTTCCAAAAAAATACATATAACTCTTGTTGGGCATGGGATGCCCCACAACATGTTTTTGGGGCTTAAAAGCCTGAGTTTTGGTCAATGTAATGTAAAGACTCCGCGAAGTACGGACACAAAGCACGAAAGTCTAGGATGAGTCATAGGGTTGTCCACCCTAAGAATTGTAAAATAATGTAAAGTTGCATCGACCTACCCATGGTTCTCGGACCATGGGATTGTATAAATAGAGCAAGGCTCTAAGTGCAAAGATAGTTTTTGAGCAGGCAATGATAGATAGATACGAAGGCATGGTTAGAGGATAGAAGTGGATCTGAAGTGTATTGGGTCATAGTAGTAGGAAGAGGCTCTACAGCTGAGTGCACAAAGGCCTAGTAGAGTCTGCAGCTGAGTGCACAGACCCCTGCAGCTGAGTGCGCAGGGCAGAGTCGGGTCTGTAATTGAACTAAACTTGAAAATGATTATTAATAAAGATAAGTTTGATTCGAAATATTGTGCATCCATGGTTCTGTTTATCTTTATGCATTTATATTGGTTTTGATTATGCACACTTACTTAAAAGTTGAATAAGTAAGAAGAATATTAGGCCCACAAAAACTAAGTCGAAGCACTAATATAATAGCGCAGTAAGGATCGAGATCAGGATAATACTGTATTTGCACCCCTTACAGAGGTGCACACAAGATGCTACGCGGGGAGCAGTGTAAGCACACAGGTTCAGACTGCGAACCTCCAGAACCTTCATCAAGACATCCCTAGGGTGTGGAAACCTGGTTCTAGCACCCTCCCATACTACTTCGGGTGAGACCTCAGTCTGCGCTTCATGTACTGTTGCTAAAAGGGACAATAGTACCAGGATTTGCTTGGCTAAATCACTTCTGAACTTGGGTTAGGCCCCACGTAGCCAACAAATGGTTCCATTTCCGGGACTGGGATCTACCTAAGGGATGTCTAATGTCGTGCCATTGGAACCCAACAAAGAAAGAAATTGAAGAGTGGTTGGGCAAGAAGATTCACGAGTTTGCGACACAGGAAAATAGAACTCTGCAAGTATCTGAGAAAAAGTGGCTGGATTGCTACGTGTATACGGAAATCCACGAGATTTTATTTTCATCCTTTCCTTCTGAACTCTATGAGTGGATCATGAGGTTAGCCGACAGCTAGGGACGATGTAGGATCGACAAACCAATAGCGTGGACTCCGGAATTAGTGCAAATACTGGAGGCATCAAAAGATAAGATCATGTGAGCTGCGGACCGTTAGATCGACCGGATAATAGGGGGATTTATCACTGAGTTTGCTGTAGACATGACCGTGAGCTACAACAAAGTAGAATGACATTTTCTCAAGGGACTGCGAGGTAAGTATATTAAATCTTTGAATACCTAGATTAAGATGCTATTATGTGAAAAGAGGGTCATGTGAATAAATTAATGTTTGAGACAACACGAAGTGGAAAGATCTACAAAAGCAGCGAAGAGTTAGAAAACAATCTGTTAATTTCACCTTTGCAAGAGAGTGAGGAAGAGCTCACTAAGGTCTCTCCTAGAAGTGCGGTTAGTTTGATAGGGCAGCGCATTCCACAGTTACCACCTCCATCCATGCCACCTCCCACTTCACCTTCCTCACCTCCATCTCCACCCACTCTACATCCACCACCCCCATAGTTCAGCATGGTGAGCACGATCAAACTACCTATATTCAGAGGAGTAGGGAATGAAGATCCAGATAAATTCTGGTTCATGGTAAGAGTAGTATGGGAAGCGCAAGGTGTCACAGACGACAATATTAAGAAGGCTACATTTGTAAGCGTGCTACAGAATCGCGTATTGACATGGTATATCAAGCACTCTAACG
Organism: Pinus taeda; assembly: GCA_000404065.3. NCBI lineage: Eukaryota > Viridiplantae > Streptophyta > Pinopsida > Pinales > Pinaceae > Pinus > Pinus taeda. The sequence continues at coordinate 105,835 of APFE030723970.1, forward strand.
ACCACCCAACCGCAGGGATAGCAGAGATCCAGAATGCATTGAAGAGAGAATTTAGCAGGCCAAAATTAGAGACATAGTCAATCATCGGGTTTAAAGAGATCGCGATGCTTCCAAGTGAGACCCCCTGGGATCTGGACCAAAGGCTAAAGAGTACAATCCGTGAAGCCAATATGATGCTAACATATGCATAGCACCGTGCATGGTTTGTGGCATCTCTGACACCGCACTTGAGGATGGCACTGTCACAACAGAAACTTTCCACCCAGGCCTAAGCATTGGAAATGGAAATGAGGTTGCATGAGACCCCAATACAAGACCCTGGGTTGGGAGTTCAACAAATCCACTCGCAACTACAGAATCTATGCCTGGAAATGAAAATTTTGAAGCAAGATAGAGGATCGTGGCCAGAGGCACGCGAGGAAGTATGGGGCATAAAATGCAAAGGCTAGGGCCATGACAAGGATCACTGTCCAGTGTTCACAAACTACTTGGCAAGAGGGGGGCCAATGTCGTTGAGACCAGAGGCACCCGCGTTATGATGCGCGATCTGTCAGATATGAGGAAAACACACGGTGAATAATTGTCATTTGTTGCGGAAGTATACATAGACTCCCCAACAGTTGTTTTGTAATTTCTACAGGTTGGTAGGCCACAACGAGCACACTTGTTGTAGCTATGACTTAATGATGGATCGGATCCTAGCCTATAGGATGCAGACAGAAACACGAGCCTATAGGATGTAGACAGAAACACGAGCCCTCAACCTAGCTGCAGGGATGGCACGCGTTGGATTTCAAGGGAAAGGTCAAGAACGTGGAGGAATGGGACTAGGAAGGGGCCACAGACAGTTAATTTGTGACAATTACGGAAGACCAGGGCACTATGTCCATGATTATACCCACCCGATAAGGATATACTATTCGTATTGTGCTCAATTTGATCATGAAACAATAGATTTCCCTATGTTGATCACACAGATGTGCGAAAAAGGGGTATTCCAGCCTCCTCTGACTCAGAATATACAAATGATGAGGTTTGAACCACGCGAAGAAGACTCGAATGTTAAGATGATGCTCAGAAGTAGTGCAACCATGGGGGAGGATAAGGGGAAGTAGCCCGAGGAAGATACATGGGTTCACAAGGCTCGTACAAAGGAACTTGAGTTTTACTTAGAACACGCAAAGGAGACATTTGTGGAAGCTAAGAAGAGCTTCGCGGAGGCCTCCAATTCAGGTAGTAAGGATCAACCAGAGGCAGGAATGGATCCTTCAATGCTTACTACCTTTCTGGAGGCATGCATGAAACTGTTGCACGAAAATAAGGAAGTTAAGGGACTACAGGAGCTAATCACCAGGTGTGCGGGGTTAGGAGAACTGCGCGTAGTCCGAAAATTGGGAAAGCATGCATTGCGCACCAGGAGGGAAATGAGATTGACTGCGCAGATTGGTGAGTATGAAATGGATCAGGTAATCCTAGATCTAGGTTTAGACGTGAATGTGTTACCGAAGCAAACATGGGAACGCATGGGCAGGCCCATGTTACAATGGTCCCCTATTCAGTTACGAATGGCGAACTAACAGAAGATTTTGCCCATGGGGAGGTTGCAAGGGGTAACAGTTGATATTGAAGGCACGAGCACATAGACAAATTTTGTAGTGATAGAGATTGTCGGTGACAACAATCCCTATCCCGCGTTGTTAGGAATAGACTGGGCCACTGATATGAACATAGTCATTAACCTGAAGAAGCGAAAGATGATATTCGAGAAAAAGTCACTACGCGTAGTAGTCCCACTGGACCTAGCCGAAGGAGCGCGCTACACTGAACTAGTGCACGACGATGATCTTGATTGTATTTACAAGATAACTGCGCAAAACTAGGATTGGGTGAATTTGACTGTAGATGGGAGGATCTCGTGGGAGCACAAAAGATCCTGCACTTTGGATTCAAATGAAGAAATAGAGGTCTGGAAGAATCAGTTGAACGAAGTAACAACCCTGGATTGCAACATGATGATTAGGTCACTGTGTTCTGTAACAACAGAGGCCCGAGAGTGCTGACATATGATGGATTGACAGCGGTGGATGAATTCTTGAGCAAGTTTGAAAGCGCAATACCAGAACAACAACGACTCGATGCGTTGAAGTGGGTGCTACGCGCAACACCTTCGCACTGGTGGGGAACACATCAAGGAAGTTTTGAGGACTGGCACAAATGTATAAGGATGATGCGCCTACGATTTGGGAAACCGCATCTATGGTTAGAAGAAAAATACAATGGACGAGATGACCCGCACACGCACCTCGCGAAATGTGCCAAGGCCTATAGGGAAGAACCACAGCCTGAATGGGTACATTTATTCTATCATACCCTGGATGTCATACCCATGAACTAGTATACTGAGACGGAACTCCGACATGGTACGGGCGAATGGGATGTCTTGCGTGAGGGATTTTTGTTAACATTCACATTTGAAGACCAGTGGTGAGATACTGTTGATAATGTGCTGCAAGCAGTAAAAGCCACCATCTTCAAAATACCATAGGAGCCACTAGAAATGCTTCAACCAGCATGGGCGACCCAACTAAGCAGTGCCCTAGAATGTTATAATGTGCAGGTATAGGAGGATGATGACGACCCCTGAAATATTAATATTCCAAAAATTGAAGGCTGTCGCAAGGTTCAAGGACCATCAATTGAGGATCTCGACATCACTGTGCCACTAAAAAGAAAGTAGGTAAACATTGGCACAAAAGTAGAGCCGAAGTACGCGACGCTCGGGGACTATTGGGATGATTCTACTGTAGATAAGATTGCCGAGTTACTCCGTGAATATTAAGACTTGTTCCCGACAAAAATCACGGACTTAAAGTGGATCATTGGCGACTTAGGGATGATGAAGACCACTCTGAAATCGGATGCGAAGCTAGTTAAGCAACGACCTTACTGCTTGAATCCCAAGTATAAAGAAAAGGTTTGCGACGAATTAGAAAAAATGCTCGCAGCCGAAATTATTGAACCAGTGGAAGAATCTGACTGGGTGAGTCCTATGGTAGTGTAGGAGAAAAAACAAAAGGGCGAAATAAGAATATGTGTGGACCTCAGGAAGCTTAACAATGCTTGTGTTCATGATCCATTCCCAACACCGTTCACAAATGAAGTATTGGAGAATGTTGGCGGTCATGAAGCTTACTCATTCACTGATGGCTTCTCAGGGTACCATGAGATCAAGATTGCGCTGGAAGATAGGAGAAAAATAATCTTCGTAATAGAATGGGGCTAATTTCAATACACCATTATGCCCTTTGGACTGAAGAACGCGCCAGCGATATTTTCGCGTATAGTGGTGGCCGCGTTCAAGGAATACATCCACAAGTTATTGGAGGTCTATCTAGATGATTGGACTATTTTTGGGTTAGTTAAACACCATGTAGCGAGCTTACGTTTGATGCTGGATACTTGCCACCAACACCAGATTGCACTGAGCCTTAAAAAGTGCACCTTCCTCATTCCCTTTGGAAACTTTCTAGGCCATGTGGTCTGCAAACAAGGCCTGATGGTGGACCCTACAAAGATTGTTGTTATTCTGAATCTGGAAGCACCGCGAAGTGTCAAACAACTACGCGCTACTTTGGGGCACATTGGTTACTATCGAAAGTTCATCAAGAGCTATGCCCAAATAACAACGACAATGGAAATACTATTGAAAATGGACACTACATATTGTTGGAATGATGACTGTATGAAATTTTTTTATGTTCTCAAGGAGAAACTGGCTTCTTCTCCCATCTTGGTCTTCCCAAAATTGGAAGTGGAATTTCATGTACATGTTGATGCGTCATGTATTACACTGGGAGCTGTACTCACGCAGGAAGGTGCAGAAGGCGTGGATCACCCGATTGCGTTCACAAGTAGGCGGCTGTCCAAAGCCAAAAAGAACTACTCTAATACGGAGTGTGAAGGGTTGGTAATGGTATACATGCTCCAGAAATACCGACACTATTTACTTGGCGGGCACTTCAAGATGTATACCGATCATTTAGCGTTGAAATACCTGGTGAACAAGCCTATGTTGGGGGGCCGCATATGCAGATGGATTTTACTGTTTCAAGAATATGACTTTGAGTTCATCGTCAAGCCGGGATGCCTAAATTCAGGACCAGATCACTTATCATGAATTGAGACGGGTGAGGAGCCAACAAATTTGGAGGAAAGACTACCTGATGCACAGCTCTTCGCAGTGCGCATTGTGGATGGCCATTTCAAATATATAATCCATTTTTTAACTAAAGGGACTGTGCCGAAGGAATACTTAGTCCATTAGAAGAAGGAATTGGTGGTGTGCATGACAAACTTTTTTGTCATCGCGGGTCACCTATACAAAATGGAAAACGATAAGATATTGTGAAGATATGTACTTGAATTTGAACGAGGAGAGATCCTCGTGGAAGCACATGGGGGTGCTGTGGGAGGACACTATGCAAGATGCACAACTGCACAAAAGATTCTTCGCGCTGGGATATGGTGGCCAACCTTGCACCAAGATTCGAAAGCACACTGTCGGGCCTGCAACATATGTCAAAGGACTAGAAAACCATCATGAAGGGACGAGATGCCACTTAATCCACAAATGACACTACAGCCATTTGAAAAAAGGGAAATCAACTTTGTGGGGCCAATCAAACCTCAGGGAAAGACGGGTGTGTGCTACATCATCACCGCGATAGAGTACCTGACTCGATGGACAGAAGCACAGCTGGTTAAGCACTACACGACCACTATGGCTGCAAAGTTTTTGTTTGAAAATGTGTTGACATGATTTGGTTGCCTAAAAATCTTAATGAGTGACCACAAAACACACTTCCTGAATGAAACCATCAGCACGCTCATTGAAGAGTTCTAGGTGAATCACAGCAAAGTACATCGTACCACCCGCAAGCTAATAGAACAATAGAAGCATTCAATAGAATACTGGAGATTGCGCTGACCAAAGTATGTAATGCATAGTGAAATGATTGAGACCTGTGCATACCTGCTGTATTATGGGCATATAGAACCACGTGCAAAAAATTAACGGGTCAGACACCTTTTAGGTTAGTCTATGGCGCGGAAGTTGTCATGCTGATGGAATACATCATACCTAGTTTGCGAATAGCAGCACTTATAGGCATGTCGGACTGCGAAGCCTTGGAAGAGAGGCTCGCGCAATTAGAAGAACTTGAGGAAGAACGATTTCTGGTGGGATTTCATGAGTAGGTACAAAGACAACGTGAGAAACCCTGGCACGACCGCCATATCAAGTTACGCACCTTGAAGGTAAATGATTTAGTGCTGCTGTATGACAGCAAGTTCGAAATTTTTTTTGAAGATTCAGAATGCACTGGTTGGGACCATATGTGGTAAAAGAGGTCATAGACGGAGGTGCGGTCCAGCTGGTCAAACTTAATGGAGAGCCCTTCCCAGGAAAATTAAATGGAAGTCGCCTGAAGCCCTACATGAGTGGGCTAGCTGTCTGACTAACTGACCAAAGCACAGTCTTCACGACTCGGGAAGCCAGACAGGGGTGCGGGACTATAACACAAGTACTAGAAGCTGGAACCAAAGAAGAGAATCAAGTCAGATGCAGATGATTCAGAAGCCGAAATGGAGCAAATCCAGCAGATGACAGAATGATGCACTGCGGACCTTTGCGTAGCACAGGCACAGTTGGATGAACTTCGTGCAAAGATCACCGCATCAACAGAGTGACTTGGGACGAGTCACAATGATTGTGTTGGGGGCCTGTTGGGCATGGGATCCCCCACAACATGTTTTTGGGGCTTAAAAGCCCGAGTTTTGGTCAATGTAATGTAAAGACTCCGTGAAGTATAGACGCGAAGCACGAAAGTCTAGGATGAGTCATAGGGTTGTCTTCCCTAAGAATTGTAAAATAATGTAAAGTTGTGTCAGCCTAACCATGGTCCGCGGGCCATGGGATTGTATAAATAGAGTGAGGCTCTAAGTGCAAAGATAGTTTTTGAGCAGGCGTAATAGATAGATGTGAAGGCATGGTTAGAGGATATAAGTGGATCTGAAGTGTATTAGGTCGTAGTAGTAGGAAGAGGCTCTGCAGCTGAGTGTACAGAGGCCTAGTAGAGCCTGCAGCTGAGTGCGCAGGGAAAAGTTGGGTCTGTAATTGAATTGAAATTGAAAAGGATTATTAATAAAGATGAGTTTTGTTCGGAATATTGTGCATCCATGGTTCTGTTTATCTTTATGCATTTATATTGGTTTTGATTACGCGCACTTACTTAAAAGTTGAATAAGTAAGAAGAATATTGGGCCCACACAAACTAAGTCAAAGCACTAATATAATACTGCAGTAAGGATCGAGATCAGGATAGTACTGTATTCGCATCCCTTATATAGGTGCACACAGGTTGCTACACGGAGCAGTGCAAGCGCGCAGGTTCAGACTGTGAACCTCCAAAACCTTCATCAGACATCCCTAGCGTGAGGAAACCTGGTTCCAACACCCTCCCATACTACTTCAAGTGAGACCTCAGCTTGCGCTTTACGGATTGTTGCCGAAAGGGCCAGTAGTACTGGGATTTTCTTGGCTAAATCACTTCTGAACCTGGGTCAGGCCCCATGTAGCCAACACCTCCCCTCCCGAACTTCTCCAGAAATTCTTGACTAAGAGGAAACTTTGATATGGAAGGCTTCTTCAGTTAAAATAATGTTTGCGACCACATTTGAAATGTGTCAGTATGGACACACTTTGGTTTTATCGAGATGCTTCCATGGATGATGTTGAACCAGATGTCTTGTGAGTAGTCATAAAGTAGTTACTTCAGGATCCTTTGTGTGGCCTTGGTGACTTCCAACATCTTCTTATACCATTCTGTAAAGGAGGTGTCATTTACTTCTTTGCTGCTAGGGTCCTCGGAGGTCCGTCATGGTACATCCTGAGAGCAAGTTGCTGGTCTTCAGTAACCATTTCCATCTCTCAAACCTCGGGTGGGCACCATTTCCACATGGCCAATGTCACTACGAGATACCCATAAATAAAGTGGGAAGCCCTCTTATACACATCCTCGTAGGCATAATAGGTATAAAAAATTTCATGTAGGAAAAAGATACACCAATTTAGCTGTGTACCATATACACAAGCTTCCGCAATTGAGATGGTGTCTAATATGAATTCACCTCATGTAAATTGTCTCATAAGCTTCCCAAAAAATGTGTAATAGGAAAACTTAAAGTTAGACTTATTGATAGGCTCTATCAGAGCATCCACACCTCCTTGTTGGGTACCATACCTGTTATAATAATTATCATCACATGTTTTCTTCCCTCTCTTGGATGCAGTTTGGAAAGAAGTTGATATGGTAGCTCCAGCAGCAGACACCCCTATGAGCCTCTAAATATTGACAGAATGGATGGGGTATTCCTTATCTATCCATAACAATCCTCCATGCATCCTACTGATGAGACCTTTCACGCACTGCATTGTTGTTCCTTGTGTGTCGAAGACTAGAAGACATCTTAAATTCAGTAATGTCGACCACTAAATTCCCTTGAAATGTTCGATAAATTTTATGGAATGAATCCCATTGGCTTTGGTAATAGGTACTGTGTAGAACTCCCACTTTAGTGTTGGAAACTAGAATGAGTGCAAGACGTTGTTGTCGACAAGAACAACTTTATCGTATTTGCCATATAGAGGCTCTTTATTTGTAATTATGGAATCTATTTCAAGTTTTGGAACACAAATTATGGTCTTAATCATTCTTGTAGAGTGACATTGATACACAAAGAACACATGGGGCTTGAATTTGGGTTGGGAATAGAGAAAGTTTGATACAAACTCTAGACTTGGAAATTCAACCACCTTAGCTTTTTCTTATGAGAAACTTATTGTTGCCATGCAAACTAAATAGAAAATCGTGACACAACATTTTGTATTAGAACACTTAAATAATTAATATCGTAACTTTCCCCACTTGGTCTCAACCATGGTAGCAATAAAGGTGGCTTAGCCATACTTGACTCATATGACACATAATGGTAAGAGGAGGGTGGAATTTATGGGTAATTATGGTGCTATGATGGTAGATGCCTAGAAGTTGATGACAGATCATTCCATGGGTATTATGGGAAATATTTAGCCCAAATTCGAATAGACATAGGGAATTATTGCTTAACTATGATAGATATGACTACTTACATGTGTGATTCCCCGACCACAAGTAGTTGTGGTGGGATGAAAGTACTTTCGCAACTAAAAGATTTGATGAAAGTTTATTCTTGATCGACTCTGACTAGGAAAACACTCCAACTAACTTAACTGAAGCAAATTATATACTACAAGGAATTGATTGACTCTACCTAAACCTACCTACAATCCCCTTTCAGAGATTCAATCAATTTGGTGTCGAATTGTTTGAGCCATGGAAATGTTTGAGGCATGCACCATTCACGTATCCTGATGATAAGACACCATCCACTTGTGCGAGCTTGAAAGCTCTTGATTCCTTCGCTTTTGTAACAATGAAGGGTCCAACAACCAATGCATTTGTAGCTTCCGAGGAAACTTTAAGAATTTATTGTCATATAGTAAAACATTTCCTCCAAATGTAAATGATTTACGCTTGATATACCTATTGTTCGATGCCTTTTGCCTCTTCTTTTCGATAGTTTGGTGGAAATTATCCAAAAACCTAGCCTCATCCATTTCGCAGATCTCTTCCAACAACTTTGGAATTAAATCCTCCATCACGTGAGTGGCCTACACAATGAAGAGGTTGGGGATGGTAAATTCGACAGATGCGACAACTTCTCATCTATATAATAACTAGAAGGCTGTATACTTGTGTAAGAACTTAATATTTGTATGATAAGCCTATAGCGTGAATGGCACCCGTTCATCCCAATCATCTCAATTGGTTGAGAAGATCTAGGTGAGTCCCCGCTCTAAGATTTTGTTGAAGGCCTCTAAAGTAACATTTGCCTAAGGGTAATATGGGCTGCTCTTATGGTGTTGTATCATGAAGTTTTGAAGTAATGAGGTGATCGTTTCATTAATTATATGGGTCCCCCAGTCACTAGTGAGCCTTAGGGGGAACCCAAAATGGGTGATGATATTCTTGAAAATGAATCTGGCGGTAGTGCTTGTAGTGCAATCCTTTATTGGTGATTCTTCAGCCCATCTGGTAAGGTATTCTATAGCAGTAATACTGTACCAGGTGTGTAAGTGTCTTGCTGGTGGGTTGAGAGGTCCTACAAAATCGATTTCCGATTTCTCAAAAGCTTGCAATTCCTGCACTGGTTGCAAAAGAAGCTCATCCCAGTGCGATGTTTTTCCAACCCTTTTTACAAATGTCACACCTCTTGGCATATTCCTTTGCATCTTTGAAAATTGTGAGCCACCATAGTCCCGCCTGCAACACCTTCCTTACAGTGGCCTTCTTGCCAACATGCCCACACGAAACTCCTGGATGACACTCCCACAATACGTCATGTCTCTCATGATCAAGAACACATCTACACAATATCTAATCAAGGCCCAACTTGTACAATTTTCATGTAATTAACTGGTAATCTGCATTGTGAACAACCATGTTCCTTCATTGTGCTATCATGTACCCAACTGGGCATTTCTCTGTGGCTAGATATACTATGATATCCTCCAAGTAGTCCGGTATGGCTTCAACTCAAAACAGGCCAACATCTGGTAGCTGATCATCTATTGAATAATATTGATCCTCCATTTTAGCCTGACTCTAGCCGAGAAAGGTGATTGGGCCCCATGTTTAACCTTCCTGGCTTAAAAATTACTTCAAATGTGAACTCCTGGAAAAATAGAAGTCATCTATAAAGCCTTCCTCCAAGTATAGGTTTATTCACCAACTATTTCAGGGTATAATGATCAGTGAAGAATTTGATCAGACCCCCCAAGAGATAGTGTCGAAACTTTTGTGCAAGTTCTTTGTGCTCAGTCATGGTATACTTATTTTCTGTAGTGGATAATTTTATGCTAGCATAGTAAATGGTGTGGTCAATGTTCCCATCCCAAGGCTGAGCTAGGATAGCCCCCAAGGCAACACCCGATGTGTCGAAGTGGATGTGGAATTGCTTGTTGTAATCTGGATAAACTAATATTGGTACACTTGCTAATTTTTCCTTCAGCACATTAGAAGCAGCTTCACATTCATTTGACCAGACAATTCTTTCAACTTTCTTCAATAGATTCTCCTATGAGGTAGTGATCGAAGCATAATTGCAGATGAACCTCTTGTAATATCATGTGCGACCAAGGGTGGATGTTAGTTGTTTTATGATTGTTGGCAGCTCCATATTTAGAATCAGTGTGACCTTAGTGGGATCAACACACATTCCATCTTTGTAGACTTTATGGCCTAGAAGTGTCTTGAAAGGGACAGTGAATATGCACTTCTTTAGGTTTAGGGAAATCTGCAGCTGTATACATCGGTCAAACATTACTTAGAGAAAACTAGAGTGCTTCTTCAGCAAACTGTAGACAATCTAGTCATCCATGTAAAATTCAAGAAACCTATGAATATAGTCTATGAAAGAAATAATTACAATCTTGGAGAATACTGTTGGTGCTTTTTTGAGCTCAAAGGGCATAACATGATATACATAGGATCCCCATTCAGTGGTGAATGTGGTTGTTTTCTTTTCCTCCTCCACAATCCAAACCTAATGGTAACCAGAGAATCCATATGTAAATGAGTATTCTTCATTTCCTGCCACATTGTCTACAAATTCATCACTAAACAAGGTAGGGAAGGGGTCATGAACAAAGGCATTGTTTAGACTCTTGAAATCTACGCATACCTGAATTTTTTTAGTGTCATTCTTGTTCTATATGACAATTGGATTGACCCATTTGGCCTCATTGATTGGGAATATAAGCCCCGCCACCAAAATTTTATCTATCTCCTTCTCTTTGGATCTCAGATAAAACCTCTATGTCTAATGTTTCATCAGATTTTCATAAGGTTAAATCACAATATTCATCTCCCCTAACTCCCCCCTAATCCCCTTAAGCTCAATAACATACACAGGGAACAAATGTTCATACTCTCTCAAGAGATCAAATATTTCCTTGGTAGTTTTCTCATCCCAGTGATCACCAATTGAGCCTAGTTTCAACTTTTCTTTAGTGCCAAAGTTATGTTTCTACAACTTCAAGGGTAGTAGTTGCGAATCATTAGTTACAGGCCCATCTTCAACACTTTGTTCCTCAATTTCTTTGAATGTCAGATGTCTCAATTCCTCTAGAGCATCCTCGTCCGACTCTCGTTCGATCTTTCCACAAGCTATGGCTTCATGGAATCTCAATTCATATCGATGTTCAAGGGTGTCCTGGTGTATACATCCCTCTCTCAATTGTTATATCATGAAAAAATCTCGTTTAATGGCTTGAAAAACAATCGTGATTCATTCATCACTGTCAATAAAGGAAAACTAACTGAGAAATTGATCTTCCATATAGTCCCAATCACTGGTCTACCTCCTTATTTCCTCCTTCATGTACCACACCTTTGGAAATGTCCCTAGGGTGTGTATAAATCTATCCACCCATAAGTCCTATGTAAGCCCTTCCTTGATCCAGTTGACTTTACATTCTTTCATGTGTTACTGAGGGTCATAGCTCCCCCTGTACTTCATGATTTTTTGAGGGTAATCCTCTGAATGCCCAAATCTGACTCTCATCATTGTCTTAACCTCCTATCATTCTCTGAGGTGGTTGTGATGATGTCCCCACCACATTTCTAGTGTCGCTTGTAAAGCGACATCTAGTAAGCGAGCTTTGTGTATTTTAGAGATAGTTGCATAAACTATATTAATAAAATAATTGACTAAGTCAATGCTATTTAAAATAGGGAATTCTCGTACCTCAGTACAAACCTAGTTGATACGATAGATTGTGGCACAAATCATGGTGTTCATCTTGTATCCTCCCTACTACCAGTCATCCCAAGCCGCCTTGAAGCCGATCTCTAAGCTTTGGTGTTGGTGGTTTAATTTGCATATTTTTACCCACCTTTTTATGTTGTTTCATGTATCCATTTTACACCATTGTTGGTCAATTTAAATTCTAAACCACATAGTTATACCTCTTGTTATGTCATTATGAATCATTAATCAATGAAGCATAGTCATAGGGAATTTTTGCCAAAGTGGCTTGCTAATTCGATTATTCTTACAAATTTAGAGGGAGAATGATCAAGACTGTGGTTCAATGAATGGTGACCATCAAGATGGCATCGTTATCTTGAGACATCAGCTGCAACAGTAGTAATTGTAGGCAGACAACTACCATAATTCTAGGATTTGTTAGTGTTAACAGTTTGTATAAGTAGAGTCACAAGGCTGTGAAATAAGGAAGTTAAGATCATAGAGAATTATGTTAACTTTGAGTTGGTAACAACATACGTTGTAATATCCTCTTGATTAATGAAATTATGATCTTCTGAGCATTTCATCACTTCTTGATCTTGCCAAAACCCTGATTAGGGAGTTGGGCCCACTCTCCTAACCAGGTGTTGTTGGACATATGTGTGCATAGGTTTATTTTAGTTAATTTATTTATTATCGTGAATGATTATCAATGTGTTTTTGTGAGTCTTCTTTGTTGTTACACTTATTGTTGTTACAACCATTACCTATTGTTACTCTTATTTGTTGTTACAGTTATCGCTTGCTGTTACACATTGCTAAGTTTATAATTGAATGTTTAGTACTGGATGGGGAAAATGTGGTCTGCATGTATTTTTCATGATAGCCTTGAAATAACTCATAAAAAATTGAGTTGACAATTAATGTGGAATTGGGTAAATTGCAATGATTCATATCTGAACCTCAACATTTTGGCACCGTTGCCGGGGAGGCTATCGAATGCACAAAAGTTTGACCAGTATTGACCATAAGACTGATCTCTCATCCTGGCGAGGGAATTTTTTTCAACCATCTCCAGGTCCTGAGCATTAGATCATTTTTTGTTGCTTTGGTTGTCTTGTTTTCTTTTTCATAGGAACCACTCTCTCGTCCTAGGAAGGGAAGTTTTTATGTCACCCTGTTTCAGGCCTTGAGCTTAATTTTGTGATTGATTTATTTTCTTATTTTTCTTCTTTTTAGGGGCCACTCTCTCATCTTGGGGAGATAATTTTGTACCCTACTCCAGGTCTTGATATTTCGATTTGCTTGAATGTTTTCCTTTTATTTCCTGATATCATGAACAAAGATACAAATAAAAGGGGCAGAGGAAAACCCCTGAAGAGAAGAGGGAGAGATCTAGGTAGAAATACCTACATCCAAGAGATCATTTCAAGGTCAATATCATCATCACGAGATGCTATTAGGGTGAGCTCGCATACGCGATCTGGAGGGAAATCTATTTCACAACCAAAACCCTCCCTAATAACATAAGTTCAATTCAAGGAAGAAGAGGTAGCAAGTAGAGGATCTGAGGAACTACATACTGCAAGTTCAGAGGAAGAATATTTGAGAGAATTCTCTACACCACTTGATCAAGGGAGTGTTTTTAAACAACCTCAGCCACCTGTTATAGAACAACCATAGCTAGAACCTGTTGAGATTCCAAGTGAATATTGGAAGATATTCATGGCTCCTACAACTTCTTTGATCGAATTCCCAATTCGAGATATTAGAGGTGATGCTCCTATGAAGCCTATTCATTTGAAAACATTACCTAATTTCCATGGTCTTTCTTCTGAGGATCCAAACACATTCCTTTTTGAATTCGATGTTGTTTTTCGGGGGTATGATTATATTTATGATGCTTAGAAATTGAAGATATTCCCCTCTACTTTGAGGGGCACAATTTTGAGATGGTTAATGGGTTTAGGGGGGGAATATATTACTACATGGGATGATATGAAGAAGATTTTCCTCGATAAATATTAAGACCACTGCAAATCCTGAGAGTGAAGGAAGAAATCTTTAAGACTAAGTAGAAAGAGGATGAGAACATGGAAGACTTTCTGGAGCATTTTTAGTATAGTTTGCAGAGATCAGGCCATTGTGATATGGATAAGAATATCTTGAAAATAATCTTTCTCCAAGCAATGAGGGAGGAATCTTTGGAACTATTGAATATAGTAGGGAAAGGAGACATATCACAAGAGGAATTTGATGCCATCTGTGAATTATGCATCAAGTTTTCACGAGGGGTAGCAAGGCATAAGCAGGGGATCTGTACTCTCAAGACATTTAGTGGTGGAGTTACAAAAGAAAAGATTGGGAACTTACTAGACAATTTGAGAACAGATATCTTGAGCACACTATCATCACAACTAGATGTGTTACAGGCGAAACAGAAGTAGATAGAAGATGAGAAGGCTATGCCCATTTTCTGTCCTCAATACAGGAAGAAGCAACTGCTAAAGGAATTCCCATTGAATTCCATCGATACTTATGTGTTATGTGAAAAAAGTCATTCCACTAAGCAAAATGATTGATTTGTGGTAACACTCAAATACCTAAGATTCCATTCACTTCCGTCCAATGCTCTTTTCCTAGATTGTTCATATACTTGCTTACAACTCCCACTACATGTGCAATATCAGGCCTTGTCCAAACCGTTGCATACACTAATATTCTCACAAATGATGCATATGGAACTTTACACATATAATCCATCTCTTCTTGAGTCTTGGGACACATATCCTTAGTTTGAAATGTATAGCCAAAGGTCTACTAACTGGTTTTTCTTTTTGCATATTAAATCTTTCCAACACCTTTTCTATGTACTCAGTCTAAGACATTGTTAGTTTGCGATTTTTCCTGTCTCTAATTATTCTCATACCAAGGATTTGTTTTGCAGTACCCAAATCCTTCATTGGAAATGAATTTTCCAATTTTCCTTTGAGTGCATTTTTTTCCTACATATTAGATCCTGTAACAAGCATTTCATATACATACAATAGCAATATAATATAGTTTCCATTATTTTTCTTTTTAAGATAAACATAATTATTTGAGTGACATCTAGTATAACCTTGTTCAGACATAAACCTATCAAATTTTACATACCATTGCCTTGGAGCCTGTTTTAAGCCATAAACTCTCTTCTTCAATTTTCACACTAATTTTTCCTTCCCTTTGACCTCATACCCTTGTGGATTCCGCATATATATTTGTTTCTCCAAATCCCCATGGAGAAAGGTAGTATTTACATCTAAATACTCAATATGTAAATATTTTGTTGCTATTATACTTAAAATAGTTTTGATTGAAGTCATTTTAATAACAAGAGAAAAAAGCTCATCAAGGCATATACCTCTATTTTGTGAAAACCCCTTCACCATACGTCTAGTCTTATATGTCTATTTACCTCTATCTTCTTCCTTCAACCTATAAATCCATTTATTTTGCAATTTTGTTTTACCTACATATAACTTGACGAAGTCCCAAGTCTGGTTACGTATCAAGGAGTCCATCTCTTCTTCCATGGCTTGTTACCACTTCTTCCTGGTTTCTACCTACATTTCTTCTTCATATCTTTCTGGTCACTATAATTAATCAACAATACATAATATAATGAAGGAAAGTATCATTTATGGGTCTACCTATACTGGTAGGTCTTCTAACACCACTTTCAGGTGTTTGAGGTGCTTGGTATTGTTGTGGTTGCTGATCATTATGATTTTTCAGGCACCTTTTTCTATGATCTCATCAAGCATTGTGTATTATTTGTTTCCCTTTTCTTGTTTCTTTCCTGCATTTGATCCTTATATAAGACATTTTCATTGAATATGACATCTCTGCACATAATTATTTTGTGATTTTCATAATCATATAAGTGATAACCAAAATCATTAATGCCATATCCAATAAGGGTGAATTTATTTGATTGTTCCTCAATCTTTATTCTATTTTCTTTATTAGTGTGGAAAAAGGCTTCAAAACTGAAAGTCTTTAAAAATGAGTAGTTTACCTTGTTACGTGTCCATGCCTCCCTCAAGAATACCATCATCCAAGGAAATTTAAGGCCTATTTTTATTAGATAAACAATAATATCTACAACATCTTCCCAAAATTGTAAGGGAAATCCTGAATGCAATCTCATGCACATTACGTGCTCCATAATTGTCATGTTCATCCTTTCTGAGACACCATTTGTGTGTGGTGTTCCTAGAGCTGTCTTTTGTTAGGTCCCTATAATACTAGTGTAGCTCCCTTATTGTTATTGTTAGTGTAGCCCCTTATTGTTATTGTTGTACCCATGTATCCCCCATATTATTATTTTTGTGCCCCATATAATCCCACTATTATTATCGTTGTGCACTTACGTTATTATTGTTATGTGGGCTCTAATTATATTGTGACCCCTTAGACTCCTATATATACTAGGAGGTCTAATAATTTGTATCATTTAAGAATTGTTCATTTATGTGATGTAAAGGAGGTTTCCCCCTCAAATTGGATATTTCTCAAGTCATTGATCTATCTTTTATTTAGTTTTGTGAGCTAGTTGCATAACATTTATAATTATAGCTTGGGATTATAGGGTTCTGCTGATTCAAACATGACATCTTGGTATTTTAGCTATAACCTTTTTCTAGATGATTCAGAAGCTGAAATTTATCTCATGTTTAGCCTAAATCCCGTTGATCTTTGTATAAGAGTTTCAGATATTGGTTCGCTATGTTTTTTGATATATGGTCCAAAGAAGTTAGGGTTTTTGTAGGCTCCAAAATTTAATCTCAAACAGGTGACCTAGGGAAAATCATCATAACTTTCTCTTCGAGCATCAAATTTGAATTTTATAAAACAATTTTGAAAAAAATGGACTGTAGTTTTTCTTGTATCATTTTTAGGGCCAAATATCAAAACAGTGACACATGGCACTCTGTACATGTGTTCTCCACTGAACTAGTCTATAATCAGGTCATCGTGGGATATTGGACATAACATTTTCTTGAAGAATCCAATATTGGTCACACTTGTGGCATTAGAAGGAAGACTCATAGAGCTACCACAAGATAAAATTTCAGACCTTGGAGATCTGAAATTATAGAGATACAATAATTTCAATATTGAGATCCTAAAAAGCGAGAAAGAGGTGTGTGCTTTTTTAAAATTTTCATAATTTTTGTTTGAAAAATTAGTTTGAAGTGATTCAAAGGGCATAGTGAAGCATAGGTATTGTTGTTTGAATACAAAATGCCTTGAAACAAAAAATGCATACACTTAGTAAGCAACCAAAAATCTCTACTAAGATGCATGAAGAAGAGGAATAAATGCAACATGATATATCAAAATTACGAGACCAAGTGCAACAAATTTTGCTCTCGCAAAGAATAACCAAAAATGAATTGGAAGCAATGATGAATGTTAAGATGGATGGTTTAGAAGTAAAAATAGAAAGGGACATGGAAGGTTTGAAGGATGGTTTAAAATTATATATGTTTTTAAAGTAGACATGGATGTGATGAATGTTAAATTGGAAGGGTTGACAAAGTTGCTGCAAGAAAGGCTTCCCGGTGGGGACAAGGTAATCCACGAAAATCATGACGAGGAGAAAAGGAATAAATTATGATTTTAGAGACTCCAATGTTAGGTTTAAGACCCACCACATTCCAAATATTGATATGAATTTTTTTTATGGTAAGGATCTAGTAACATGGATACTACAGATGGAGAAATATTTTGATCTCCATGATGTGTAAAACACACAAAAGGTACGCATTGCATATTTATATTTAGAACGCAATTAGTTTGTATGGTATCTATTTCTTTGTTCTTTTAAACCACTAGTCACTTGGTAAATTTTTACAGAGGAAATGATAGCACATTATGAGGGTACAAAGAGAATCAGCTTCTTTAGCCAATTGATAAATCTAAAACAGAAGGGTTCAATGTTGGATCACATTGAGGACTTCTAGAAATTGAATATCAGACTAACTGATATTCTAGAGGAGAATAGGATTTATGTCTTCATATGGAATTTAAAGGATAAAATCCGACATGAGGTTCTCCTTTTGAAACTTGATTCATTGGAGAAGGAATTTAGGGTGGAAAGAGAAGTTGAAAGAAAAATGATTGTAAAAAGGAAATATACCACTCAAAAATATAAAGATGGAAGTGTTGTTTCTCCTAACCTTCCAAAACCTACAAGGTTGAAACCACAAAATTTGGAGGAAAAAGGAGAAAAATGGCTTTGTTATAGTTGTGATAGCAAATACACTAAAGGTCATAAGTGTGCTGAGAAGAAATTATTTTACATAGATTGTGAAGAGGGGGAAGAAAAGGAACAAGAAACATCAAAAGAGGAGGATATACACCAGGAACCAACCACAGAGAATGAAGAAATGAATATGACCATATCTTGTAATGCATTGGCGGGAATTACCACTTCTCAAACTCTCAAGATAGAAGGATATATCAAGAAGAAAAAGGTAATAGTGCTGATTGATTCGGGTAGTACCCATAATTTTATTCATTGTAAGATAGCCAAGGAATTGAATTTATTTCTATATCCAACACCAGAGTGTCAGGTGATGGCTGCAAATGGAGGAAATGCTAGAGGCCAGTAATTCAACCTAGTCAAAGTTATTTCTCTTCTCCAATAGTATTGGTTCACAAGAAGGATGGAACATGGCATATGTTTTTGGATTATAGGGAGCTCAACAAGCTCACTATTAAAGATAATTTTATGATTACTTTCATTGATGAAATGTTGGATGAATTACAAGAAGCAATTTACTTCACCAGGTTCGATCTTCGTTCAAGATATCATCAAATTAGAATGAAGTATGAAGAAATTTTAAAAACAACATTGAAAACTCATGAAGGTCATTATGAATTTTTGGTCATGCCTATTGGCCTTACTAATGCACCTTCCACATTTCAAGGTTTGATGAATTCCATTTTCCTTCCTTAGAAAATATGTGTTAGTATTTTTTGAGATATACTAATCTCCAACAATTCTTGGAAGGATAATTTCAACATGTTGACATGGTGCTCAAACTATTGAACGAGAAAAAATTATATGAAAAAATCTCCAAATATTTATTTGAAATATAGGAGGTGGAATATTTGGGTCATATTGTATCTCATCAAGGTGTTAAGGTAGACCCTAAGAAAATTAAAGCCATTAAATAATGTAAAATCCCCACAACCCTAAAGCATCTTCGAGGATTTCTCGGGTTGACAGGGTATTATCGCAAGTTCGTTAAGAATTATGGGGGAATGTGATAACACCTCTAACAACATTACTGAAGAAAGATTCATTTTCTTGGCTCTAGAAGAAACTAAGGCCTTTGAACATCTTAAAGAGGCAATGTGCCAAGCACCGGTCTTAAGTACGCCAGACTTCACAAAAACCTTTATTGTGAAATGTGACGCCTCGAGAAATGGAATTGGTGTTGTTTTAATGCAAGAAGGAAGACCCATTTCTTTTGAAAGTCATCCAATCAAAGGAAAGTATTTACACAAACCTATTTATGAGAATTAAATGTTGGCAATACTACACGCACTAAAGAAATGGCGACCTTACCTATTGGAAAGACACTTCAAGGTAAAAACATATCATGATAGTCTTAAATAATTTTTGGAACAAATGTTATCTTCAAAAGAGAAACAAAAGTGGGTCACAAAGATGTTGGGTTATGACTTTGAAATCATCTACAAAAAGGGAAGCAAAATGTTCTTGCAGATGCACTCTCAAGGAAGGATGAGGATGTGGAAGCATTGCTTTGTGCCATTTCTATTATTCAACTTGCTTGGATAATTGAAGCAATGGATGAATGGAAGAATGATGAAGAGGTGTGGAAACTCATTCAAAAGTTGCAGCAAGATCCTAGTATATCTGATAAAATTATCTGGAAAAAAGATTAATTATGGTACGAAGATCACTTATATCTTTGTAATAATTCCCAACTCAAACAAAAGATTCTTTTGGAATTGCATACCTCCCCCTTAGGAGGGCACTCAAGATTTTTAAAAACTGACCACAAGGTCAAGAAGGAGTTTTTTTTGGATGGCCTTAAATGTGATATTTAGAAGTTTGTGGTAGAATGTATGCTTTTACAACAAAATAAAGTTAAGACAATTAAGACCCAAGTCACTTTTGGGAGGAGGTATCAATGGATTTTATCACAGATTTACCCCGAGTCTAAAGGAAACAATTTCATCATGGTGGTAGTTGATATCTTACCAAGTATGCACACTTTTGCGCATTATTGAATCTTTTTACAACTAGTATAGTTGCTACTACATTGATGGAAACAATTGAAAAGATACATGGAAACCCAAAGATTATTGTAAGTGTAGAAATTGCTTGTAGATTCAAAATAGTTATGTAATATGCTAAAACAAATGACTTGAATCTACTCTACTCATCAACGAAAACAATTAATCAATCAAGAAATCACAACATATACATGAACATGAGACAATATTCAAGCACATGTTCTCAAATATTTATCTAAGGGGAAAGATTTCTACTCAAAACCCCTTCATATATATATATATATATATATATATATATATATATATATATATATATATATTGCATTAGATAAAGAAATAGAGAAGAAATACAATGTTTGTTCAATCCTAAACAAACTTTGCATAAGTATAATCTATCTCACTGCCTCACAAGTTGAATTTGGCCAATACTTAGCCAATTGTGTTGTCTTCCAAGATCCTATTTCCTTGAAGTGTTTCTTACGTAATTAGCTCCCTATTAATTAAGGAAATCCCCATCCTGAATGATGTGATCCCTATAGACCCTTCTTTCATTGCATTCACTACTTGTACAACTCAGAAAAGTATACAACTAATAGTACACTTCCCTTGAAATCCAATCTCAATTTGGTAATGAATTTCATAAATGCATAATTTAATTATGGTTCATTTATCATTTAACTAGTTGAACACATGAAGTTGCACCCCACTACTAGACCTCCTACTAGTTCCTCCAACAGTTGGAACTAGTTTAACTAACATTAACTCAATTTAACTGAATTAAACTATTACACCTGAAATTAACTCATCCTAGGATCCTAAAATTTAGGAAGCACTCAACATGACTCAAGTTAGGCCCTCAACTCGAATTAACTAAGACAAATAAGTGAAATTAACTTAGTTAACTCATTCTTGTTGTCTTTTCATGTGGAATTATAATTTTATCCTAATTTAATTCAAGGGGAAATTAAATTAGTATTTTCTTGTTACCATTTTCAACACTCCCACTAAACAAGAAAGGGATTATATGCTACTTCGATCCTACCTCTATGGAAATTGAATTTTCATATTGGAAATGCCTTTGTCAAAATATCTGCATCTAGTTCCTCTGTAGGAATGTACTCCAACAACATGACTCTCCTCCTCACACAATCTCGTAGATGGTGATACCAGATGTTGACATGCTTGGATCGATCATGAAAAACTAGATTTTTAGAGATTTTGATACAACTCTGGTTGTCACAGTAAATCATAGGTGGGATCCATCATCTGACCAAATAACCCAACAAGAATCTTCCTCATCCAGATAGCTTCATAAGTTGCTTGACTAACAATCATGTACTATGTTTCTATTGAACTGAGTGCAACTGAGATCTACTTCCTATTGTACCAAGAAACTGTTGTTTACCCAATACTGAATATGCATCCTTATGTGTTCTTCATGTCTAATGGAATACCCACCCAATATGCATTTTTTAAGGCTTGAGGCTTCACTCCCTTTGTTCATCTGTACCAAAGACCATACTAAGTAGTGTCTCTGAGGTATCTCAACACATGTTTGTTTGCTTAACCATTGCGTCACTAAGTTGGTTAATTGCATAACACATGTCTGATCATGTGTTCACCAAATACATAAGCGAACCCACAAGCTGCCTATAAATAGTAGCTTCCACATCCTCTCCTGAAGTGGCATCCTGTTTCCTCCAACTTCCTGCGAGAGGAGTGCCTATGGGTTTTCTACTCTCGATGTGGAACTTCATCAGTATCTCATTAGCATACTTTCCCTGAGAAACAAAAAATTTCCCCATCTCCTTGCCATAATTCCCAATCAAGGAAATAATGCATGGGTCCCATGTCTGTCATCTCAAATTCTCTTACAAGATCCTCTTTGCAAGACTTAATCAACTTCTTATCACCGGTTAAAATTAAATCATCGACATATAATACTATAATCAATAATTTACCTTCAACTGCAATATGGTAAAGGTTTGCATCTACCTCAATTTTGGTTAAGCCCGACCTGGTGAAATAGTTGTCATTCCTAGTGTACCAAGCATGGGGTGCATGTTTTAATCGATATAGTGCTCGCTTGAGTATACACACATGCGATTGTCTATCAAAAGTCTCAAATCCTTCTAGATGCTCAATGTAGACCTCCTCCTTAATCACTCCATTGAGGAATGCTATATGCACATCCATCTGATGTATCTTCCATCCCATCTATGCTGCAAGCGCTAGAATTGATCTGAAAGAAGAGTACCTTGCTACTGGAGAAAAGGTATCCTCGTAATCAATTGCCTCCACCTAAGAGAACCCCTTGGCCCAAAATCTGGCCTTTTGTTTCTCGATGCTTTTGTATGTTTCTTTCTTCACCTTGTAGATCCACCTCGAACCTACCACTAACTTGTTGTCTAGTCTTGGGACAACTTTCCAACCACTGTTTCTGACGATGGAGACATATTCATCTACCATGGCATCAACCCATACTGGATTATGCAATTCTTCCTCGAATGAGGATGGTTTTGTCTCAACTAGCTCACTCATCATAGTGATTTACCCAGTGTACCAATCTAGTGACCTCCTTTGTTTGCACTATGATGTGGGTGCTCCGACGTTTTCTCTAACATCGTGCAATAATTTTTCAGCTTCCATGGTACACTTCCATCTTTGGATGTCTCTTCATGAGTGGGTGCTTCCACTCTCATCTCCCCTGCTTGTGGTTGCTCCACAACATCCCGAGGTTCTTCCCTTGGAGCTAAAATATCCTCATATACATGCAACTAAAGCTCCCTCTAAAGGGAACATATCATGGCCTTCTCTTCATCAAATTTCGCATCTCTACGAACAACTATCATCTTGTGAGATGGAATGTACATTTGATAGTTGTGAGGTGTATCCATGTACCCCACAAATATGCTCAACTCAGTTGTTGGCTCTATATTTTTCCTTGCATCCTTTGAAACATGAGAATAAACTAATGAAACAAAGATCCTCAAGTGTGACACATCTAGTTTCTTCCCTGAAAATGATTCTTCTGGTGTACTCATCCTAAGAATCTGATGTAGACTCCTGTTCTACAAATATACTATTGTGTTACATGTTTCATCCCACAAGTGCAATGATAGGTCGTGATCATGCAACATCGCCCTTGAAACTCCCAAAATACTTATGTTCTTCCTCTAAGCCACCCCATTTTGCTATGGTTTATGGGGTGCTATCAACTCCCATCGAATTCCTTCTGATGCACATAAGTTCTTGAACTCATTCGACACATATTCACCACCGTTATCGCTCTTGCAAACCTTCACTTTCCTTCCAGTTTCTTTCTCAACAAGTGCTTTAAATATAATAAAATTGGAGAAATTTTTGTCTTCCTTATGTATGAATAAAATCCAACACTTACGTGAGAAATTATCTACAAATATAACATAATACATGTTCTTGGTCATGGAGGCTATCGAGAAAGGTCCATACACATCTAAGTGAACTCTTTCAAGGATTGCTTGCACTCTACTATCCTTATCATGAAAGGTGGATTTGGTGTACTTCCCCAGATTACACCCTTTTCATGTATCTTGTTTCTCCAGTGCACCCTTGGGAAGTCCTATAGAAATTTGTTGCGTGATCCTCAAAGCTCCATGGTGAAAAGGTCCAAGTCTCCTATGCCATAATTCATCGATGTCTCAACTCTACACCTTCTCTACTTTTGTGCTCAATGCAACATATTATTCTACATCTAATTTGTAGAGGTTCTTCACCTAAACCCGGTTTGCTTCACATGTCCCATGGCGATATCTCTAAGACAATCCTTTCCTTTGCTAAATATCACATCATAACCACAATCTTCCAATATAACAATTGAAACTAAATTCTTCTTCAGACTAGGAACATACATGACATCTTTTAATGTGAGGGGAGAACTAGATTCCCTCTAAAACGTAATTGCACCAATACTGGTTGCACCATACCTTCCATCATCTCCTATCTCAATGTGAATTTGGAGGTCCTTCTCCTCCAAGTTAATGAAAAATTATTTGTTTCCCGTCATATGAAATGACACTCCACTATCCAAATACCACACACTACCCATCATTGATGTCACCATGCATGAAATGAGTTTGAAATACAACTCGAATTGTGAAGCTATAGTTTAACCTGTCACTGCTCCCGAAGGCTTCTTTTTGGCCTTCTTGTGTGGAAACTTCATGGCATAGCATCCCAGATCATGACAGTGAAAACAATTAATCTTTGACAAGTCATTCTTCTTGCCTGCCTGACCAAAATCTCCTTTGGATTTGGATTTCTTCCCTTTACCTTTCTTTTCCTTTCCAGCCAAGGAAACGTTATCCTCATCATCATGGTTAGATTAGGCTCCATCTTTGGTGTTCCGCCTAATCTCTTCTTGCACCAAGTCGAACTACAATTGCTCCTAATTTGGTAGCTTCTCCTTAATCTTACTAGGTCATCTTCAATAATTGTAATACAAACATGCTCAATTTCATCCCGACATTAGGTGTGTTTTCATTCACTATTTTTCAGTCATTAGTGGCTTTAGAAGCCAGATAGTAGTGAATTTTGATGCTAATTTATGGGCCACAGAAGCTATCAGATCTAGATCAAACCCTCTCTATTGCATCATGCTCAGAAAGAGATTTCTAGTGGTAGATAGAAGTCCAAAAATGGACTCCTAAAGCAGAAGATAAAGCATTTTTAAGGGTCCACCTTGGAAAATCCCAGCAAACCAATAAAATGGCTAAGTATGGAGGGTAAATCACAATCGAGGCTCGGGGACAAATCACAATCATTGATCGGGCTTTTTGGTGGGAAAGGAATACTAGTGGGGTGTGAAAATGATGATCTGCTGATCACCGATATTGCATATCAGCAGTCGGCAGGTCCAGCCAGAACATTCATCGTAAATCGGCCATCAGAGGCATCTCGGGTCAAGACGGAACATTTTATTGGCGGGTTTCAAGGCCGAGCACCGATATCGCAGATCAGGAATCACATGCGCAAAGGGGTGCACACTAGCGCAGGGCCAGAACCATCACCAAACGTTGATATCATAGGAATTGCCGCAGGACTGGGCTTTAGTGTTAAATCATCGTGGGGGCGAGAAAACCAAATATAAAGGAAATTATTTGCAAAATAAGGGCTGAGCCTCCCCTTTCTCTCAAATCCACGTGGCATTAGCAATCGGTGATTAGCGGGGGTTGCAGCTTCGAAATAAGGGAAATTGTCGATTCTGCGATTTAATACAAAATCATTGGGGAGGGACAATTTTTAAATACAAAGGAAAGCATGGAAAAACAAAGTCGGGTAGGCATTTTTCTCTCTCCTCCAGGGGGTCACGTGGCAGACTCTAATTGGTCCTCAGAGCAGACGTGCTAGCTAACGTCATCAGTGATGTGGTAGTACGGAAGATGACGTGGCAGGTGGACACATGTCACTTGTTTTCAACATTTTTAGGTGTACTATGGGGCCATTTCCAGGTGCCACATGTCACCACTCACAGGATGACATGTGGAAGTGATGATGTCAGCCATCGCAATCAGTAATTGATGATTGTTCAATGTAAAAATTTCTCTTAATTTGTGTTTCCTCCCCAGCTGCGATTGTGATAAGGAAAGGGGGCCTCCGGATGCGATAGTTTATGTGTTGTATTGTATAAAGGTCACACATCCAGACTGCCGGCCCACTCCAAAGTAAAAGGTAAAGAGTCCTCCCCCTCTCCATGTTTGTGATTGTGATATCTTTTGGCGGGCCTGACCCCACAGATCAACAATCACAAGGATAAAGGGAAGCGCCACAGGAAAAACACAATAACACACCAAAATGCAGGATTTCATAATAACAAAGGAAAGAAGCCCCCAGAAAGGAACTTGAAGGCCTTAGTGCCCAAGGGATAAGCCCCTAATCGTATCCCCCAATCACATGATAAGAAAAGCACAAAGGGGTTGAAACCATAAGGGGATAAAGGGGTAATTAAAAGCACCCGCCTGTTTTGTCTATTTTTAGGGTTTAAAGACTCGTGATCGTGGTGCTTCAATGGTGTCTTGCAGCGATTTAAATGGGCGGATTGGCCAACAGCTGTAATAGTTAATGGAGCATGGTGCAGTTTCATAACAATATAGGGGGGATTCAGGAGGACTTAATGGCGTAGCATGGTGCCCCATGCCTCTACACAGAAAAGGACGTAGGCTGTAACACACCTCCATAATTCGGTGCCGAAAGAAGTCAAAGGAAAGTTGACAGAAGTCGTCCGATGCAGTAGTAAACCTCCTCAACAGTAGAGATAAGCATGACAATAGCAGGGACATGGCTCCACCCAAGGCATCCATTGAAGCAGCAAGGGGACACCTCCTCCTTCCTCTTTCAACTTTCTTTCTCTGAGAATTTATTTCTGTATTCTTCCAAGAAGGGGACTCGATCCCTATTGTAGTCTTAGGTGGGTGGTAGCAGAGCCTGACAGAGCTAAGACAACTAGTCTAGCATGACAGTTAGGGTTCATGCTTAGATATTTTGATTGTAATTCAAAGCTCTTCCCCCTCTTCTTATAAATAGGGGGATGAAACATAATACAAAGGTTCTGGATTCTCAGACCTGCGGGGGGCTGAAATCTGTGTTGCCATTTTGGTTCAATATGTTTTTATGGGACTTCACTGATATCATGTCTATGTGTATGGAATGGTTATTGTGCCCTTTGGGATAAATGGTGTTTCCTTTTTGATTGCAAGCATGATTAATGTGCAACAAGTTCCTCTTGGTAATCTCATTTCACCTGTGTTTTTCTTTCTTTGAAATAGTGTAATGAACACAGTTGGTTCCTCTTCAATCTATGGATTCATCTTAGTTGTCTTGGAAGAGAATGATACCCATGTATTGTTTAATCTAAAACCTTCTTTTTCTCCTTTATTTCTATCATCTCATTGGAAAACCATGGTTTAGGATTCTATCTTTCTTACAACCCTATCCATTGAATTCCCCTTTCTACTGGAATATTGTTGCCTAGGATTTTGTTTGTTATAGCCTTATGCATATATTTCTCTCCCTCCCTTTCCTCCTCTCCACCATCAATAGAACTTCATTTTAAGTTGTCTCTTTTTCATGTGTCAGCCACCAGAAGGAGAAGTCATTCCTCTTTGAGATTTCCCAAATACACCCTAGCATTTGGATCCATGAGTTGGCCTGAATCTTCCTCTTTGAAGGCTTATTGAACCAAGTTCCTCCTATTTCCTTTTTGTTTTATGTGACATTTGGAGTGTTGTAAACCCCCTTACAATATAACCTCACAAGCACTCCTCTATTTAAGATGTCATAGGCACTGGTCTACAATCAACCTAGAGGCTTCTCTAGGGAGCTTTCTTTGTCTCATGCCGCACTTGTGCTGCAGGTGCAAGATTTAGCCACAACATGTTTTTGGCATTATTGTTGGGGAACGCATTTGAATATTTTCCCCTGGGTATGACAAAACATTCATTTCCTCTATTAGGTGAGCATAGGAAGTGTGGGTTGAATATCTATCACCTTGGCGACTCCACTGTCAATTCTATTGTAAGCATCCTAGCGACTCCACTCTCCATATCTCTATTTAATCATCATGGTTTTCAAGCAGCCCTGTACTCACTCTGATGCTACAACATCTTAAAACTCTTCCTACCTTTGAAGCTAAAATGAATCATATAGGGAGGTTTTCAAGATGGCCCTTCCTACATTTTTGTCCAACCAATTTGCCCCACTGGATTTTTCTTCTATCACTGGTTTTCCCAATCATGTTCTTGCATATCATGAGTGGAATGCCTATTTTCCTAGATTCAGTGGGAACTCACAGAGAAGACCTAACCAAAAACTCAAAGACTTTCATGAATGCATGGAGCAACAAGGTATTCTTCTTGAATATGTACAAATGAAGTTGTTCAAATTGTCTTCAGAGGGGGATGCTATGGTCTGGTATAGAATGATACATTGTGGAAGTATATCTTCCCTTAAGAAGTTTTCATATAGCATTCTGTTAATATTTCAAAAGATTTTATCCATTGAATGCTTTATTTGAAGATTACTGCACACATTTTAATGATGAAGACATTCCCAAGGTTGAAGAGAACCCCCGATAGTTTGCTCTTATAAGGGGAGGGAGATAAGGGCGGACGAAGCGTGTATGAAAAAGATGTCGTGAACGGTGGTTCAATGGAATAGTGAGTCATTGGATCGAAGAACAAATATGAAGAACAAATATCATCGGATATAATTCTTTTTAGTCAACTCTTGTATCTCATTATATACAATTATTCAATTTCCAATCTTTGAGAAAAGGTCCCGGAGGGGCCTTGCTAAAGATTTTTGCGGAGCTCCACTCCAAGAAAACATCTACTTGCATCAAGAAGCATCACCCACTGAGCTAGAAACTGAAGAAATAAATATCACTAAGCTGCCAAAAAAACCTCAAGGGTTTGATTCAGCTGAACTAGATGTTTCTCCTTCTTGTGATTAATATGACTCAGCTGGAGAGTCAAGTGATGCAGATCCACAACACTTCCAGTCAGGGGAAGTTGCGCAAGAAGAGGAGGTTTATTAGGAGGTCAGCAAAGAGTCTCCAGTTCAAAATTCACACCTTTCACATGGAGAGCAAGACCAAAAGCCTCCTCCCATTTATGATGCATACTATTTAGAAGGGGAGGAAATGTTCATGAAAGTGTAGAAGGAGTTGTTTACCAATCAGTGGGGAGAAAGCTCCCAACATCAAGTTTTTAAAGAAGATCCCAAAGATGAATTGCTGCAGAAATATTTCTGCCAAGACTTCTCAACATACACTCCAATTTATGACTCTTATAGTTCTGACAGTGAAGAGTCTGTTTTTGATTTCCAAGACAATAGTCCCATTGAAAAGGGTGTAGTTAAAGATAAGCAATAACTTTTTCTTGGAAAGAATGAGGTTGAGGGGCTGAAGGGCATTTGTAGTTGCCATAACCAAAAAGACATCAGCCAGCAGCCTATATGTGTAGAAGAGGTTGCTGCAAACATGCAATTTTTATTTCATGACCCTGTGGCTAAATACATGAACCTATTCATTGTTGAAATTCCCATTGTAGATCAACATATTATGCAATATACTAAAACACAATACAAGATCTACTTCTACAAAACTTTGCGGAAGCTTAATCGAATTGAAAAAGATCAAGGGAACACATATAACTAAGAATGAGAAATCAATCACACATAACACAGAAGAAATGTTAGAAATAATACTGAGAGGGGGGGTGAATCAGTATTATCAAATCAATAAATCTTTTTCATTTCCATATTCAGATTCATATATGCTACTTCCACAACTTCTTATGATTTAGTTAGTTGAT